>OX463762.1:11228846-11500545 GCA_949825005.1 Gasteruption jaculator
TTCAAATGGAAATAAAAACAGCGGGATTTCAACAAATTGGGAAATTCAGTTTCTGATATCGAAAATGAAAATATATAAATTCTAGAATTTAAATTCAGGGTATTCATCAGACACAATATTTTCCAATAATAAAAGGATATTCGAGATAATTTCGAATGCTATCAGTTAAAATTCATTTAAGCTAAATATTTGGGCTGAAGGACTTCGGTCGATGGCCCATTGACAGTATAATTTAGACAATCTTGTAAATGTACTCTCGTGTGTATTTATAAAAAAAAACTGTATATCAAATACTGTCAATAAATTCACTTTTATTACTTACTACTCTAAATATTTCACTTTCTTCAATGAATCTTAAAATTATAATAACTTTTCATGGTTCCATTAATCAAATTGGAATGTAAATTGATTGTCAATTGAAATTTAGTTAATATTAATTATTAATAATTAAATAAGTGAAAGTCCTATCGCAGGCTGAAAATTTACTTTATACTTACAAAATTTGTCTAAAGACAAGAAACAATTTCATTTGATTAAAAAATTATTTAACAAATAAAAATTCTTTTCCTTTAAATTTTGGAATATCATACTAATTAATATTTCTCTTCGATGCGTTGAATTCTCGTTTTACATATTCAAAATGTTTTGATTCACCAAAAAAAATGTTCAAGTTTTCAAATGAATTTTGTTTATTTTTGAGAAAGCTTTTACGCATGCTAATGATTTATAAATACTCAAATGAAGACTATCAAATGGGTATAAAATTTCCTGCCTCGTATCATTATGCTAAAATGTTTGATATCTATTAACAAAGGCGCATACACGCCGACATACAAAGTAGTGACACGCATAGAGTGTCCCTGTTATCGACAGGCAATTGTAACTTGTCAATTTGTCAATTGATATATTGCTGCCGTGTCGCACGAAATTTATACGTCTATAGGTCAAAATTTCTGCGAAATGGGGAGCTTTCGCAACACGGCTCTGGCTACATTTTTCCCGATACTTGCTCCGTTACAATCAAATTCTATGGAATTGCAAAATTGTTCAATTCCATAAACTGGAAAATGAATGATTCGGAATTTGTGTCATTCGACGTTGAAAATTTCAACTGGCAGCAAATTCTGAACATTTATCCGCAGTTTCCTCACACGCGTCTGACTAATAAATTTGCAAATATCGCCGATACAACCGATGAACTTGAACAAATTAACAAATTGATATTGACCTTGGTTGAAAATAAGCGAGACAATCTCTCTCAATTGGTATCGATGGTGTAATCGCTAAACAGAGCAGGAGATGATTCCATCGGAATTTTCTAAACCGTCGCTTACAAAACAATTACTAATTACATGCACTTTGCACTCCGGCGCAACTGGCCCCAATTACATTTTCACGAGTTTCTGGACGAAACATCAAAAACACGCCTCGGCAGTAAAAGTGGCACCGATAAGGTCATCGTTACTTTAGTGCTTCAATTGCCTTTAAAAGATGAATAATGAGGTACGGGTCGTGTCATTTATTACCTCTTGAACTTTCAACGTGAAAAATATACTTGCCAATTAGATGAATCTAACAACCAGAAGTCAACCCATTAAGTGGCAAAATTATATTGAGACACGTTGAAATGATGACAAAGTGGTTTTTCTTCTGTTAGCCCTAAGGGATATAAGGATTAACTAATGCATAAATTTGTAATTTTAAAACTCCTTTCAAAAAAATGTATTTAAAAACTTTTTTTTAAATTATTAGATCCCAGAATCTAGTCCTACCTAAAACTCACCCTATTGCCCCTGGAGAGAGTCAAGAAAGCAAAATCACATTCGCAGCAAAATTTGAACTGGAAAAGTTCCACTTCGATATTCAAAATTCTTTTTTAGGATTTTAGAAAATATTTCGGAAATTTTATTGGCCTTTGGATTTCGTGGCAGGGATATTCCTCGCGAATTCACACGTAGACGTAATAAAATTTAGCCAGTGGCTATTCTGTAACTGGGGTGGGATAGGTGGGATACTATTGTCCCAGCGAGAGTCAATGACACATTAACACGTTTGTCACCGTGTCACCCATATCTGGTTGACGGATATGTTTCTCTATAGGCCCCGTCACCCAGATATGGGTGACACGGAGAAGAATGAAGTAACACTTGCCTCGACAGTACAATTTCGGCCCCTTGCGAAACTTAATCGATCTTCGCTGGGCGACGAACGTGTTAATCATTTACTGAAAACTTTTTTTTATTTCCACGATAAAGCTACATCTAAAATTTTCGGGGCAGAATATTCCAAATTACTTCAGAAGACACCCATTTTTCGAATACCCCACGTTTCTGGAAGCTTTGCATGCTCCAACTAAGAGTTCTCCCTCGGTGGCTTTCCCAGGATTAGAAAATTTATGGATAAGCCTTCCTAAAATGTTCATGCATCATTCAAAAGCGATGTTGCCCTCGAGTTTACAAAATAGCAAGCACTTTTTTCGTATTATAATATCATGTCGGGATATGTTACGATTAGCATGGGTATGTTTACAAAAAGAATTATTACCCACCTCCGCAATTAGCTAATGACTTCGTTAAGAGGGGTTTTAATGGTCAGATAGGCATGTATACATATAAAAAGAGATACCACATTCGTCATTATCCTTATTTGATACTCTCCGATGTGTAGATTATAACGACGATCCCCGATTAATCCGGTTGATTGTACGCTCGTACATACATGCATGTTAGGCGTGAAAAATGTAAAGAAGAGCAAAAGAGTATCTCTGCTGTTGAAACGAAAGCTGAAATTAACAACTGTTACTCCAGTATATCTTGCACACGTAGACGTCTACTCTAGATTTTTGTGATATATCAAATTTATAATTTACGACAGCTGTCGGGTTGTATATAATATTTATAGAAACTTGATGAAAGCGTGTTAAATTAAATCTCGCGATGTTTTTTTAAACCGGATTGTCTTGAAGAAAAAAAGGAGGGAAAGAATCTTTCACGAAAAGAAATAAATTATAAAATTTTCGACTTAATTAAAAATTGCTTTTGTGCAAAAAATTATGAATTTAATAACAAAAATGATATAATTAAGTAATAAACAAATTTTGAAAATATAAAAGCATTTTTAAAAAATCAATTGATAAATTGATAAAACTTCAATTCATCGTTACTCCTCTATAAATATTTAGAGTTATAATTTTTATGAATAATTATAATTTTACTGCACTGATAAAAATATATAGTAATTCTAACCATTGCCGTAGTTGAATAAGGCATCAACCATACATTTAAAGTAATTTTAACTACAGTTATTGTTTTTCCAACTATTTTCATGATTAAGTCAACTAGAAATTAAATAAGTAATGTCGTCATTTTTTTCAGTGTAGTAATACTTACTGTTTTAGCTCAGAAGCAAATATTGTTTTTATTTTCCCTAGCAAATTTTTGTTAATCCAGCAATTATTTTTATCTCCGTGTGAATTAATTTGAATTTCGAAAATTTGGATTCGTACGTTTGGCGCTATCAAATGTAACTTTTTAAATAATTTCTATTGCTGTGGAACTTTTACGTGGAACGATTTCAGATTTCGGCGATAAACATTTCGTCATCCTGCTATACTTAGCATAACTGCCATTTACAATATTTTGCAACAATGTTCAACTAAACCGTGTCACTAACGTGCCATTAATTTTTAATTTTCCTCCAGATTTTCATACTTGTGTTCTTATTAACGATGACAAACGATTTGTCCGTTGTGTTTCGAAAAATATACGAAGTATTGCATAGCCATTTTCCTTATACAAAAATAAAAACATACTCGGGAAATGGCAACGATCCAACGATATTACATTCGAAATGTATTCGAAAACTCTCCCGATAGAATATCACATTTTTCATTATCAAAATACACTGCATAAAATAGTTTACCATAGAATGGTCCATGTTTGTATGGCTGGTATTTTTGGTGGAAAGTTGAAATATGATGTTTAAAAACACTCATAGTGAATTACGATTCTTCTGCGAAATTTCGAATCATAATTCAACGTTATTGCAGTTACTTATCCGTAATTAATGCTTATAAATAAATGAGTCAAAACGAGCGTGCAAACAACGTATAGAACCGCGGAAACTTTAACCGTAACCATTCACACGATTCAAAATAAATTCGACTGCTTTACGATGAACTCTTCGTTAATTAACTGCGAAAACATTGCTCTTATAACCAAAAATTGCAAAATTAGTATAAGACATAATGAAATTTTAATAATAAATTAATCGAGCCGTGTTTCGCTTATCTCGAATTTTTATGAAATTTAAGTCGGAAGGTTTCATTCATGTGCTTTAAAAGGATGTTTTTTTCTAGCGATTTTTTTTTCGTCCGCTCTTTTCTAACCAATTTTGCAGCTCTCGGCCACAATTCTACTACAATTTTAATTCGAACAGCAACTGTATAATTATTATCGAGTTCCACTATTCCCCTTTTTCCACGAATACCTTACCCGCGGCTCTTGTTATCTTTTAATGAAACGAAATGAACAGATTTTAATAACCATACAATTTTCAGCAGTATGTGTTGTTTCCTAAAATACCCTTGTCCCCAGCATCATTTTATTTTCAATGCTCTCTACTAATAATAGAAATGCGATGCGTGTTTCCAGTGTTTGCAAGTACAACAAAAACGAGAGACGGAAAAACTCTTGCCTTGTTTTCCTACACGTACCTATGCATTGATCGCGTGGACGGTAGAACGTAGAATTTCTATGTTTCATCAGACACGCATCTTTTATCTATACCGTTACACATTTAGTTTAGGTTTTTTGTACAGGAATACCCCGGTTATGCTTTATAAGTTATTATAGATAACGCGAAAATTTCGTGATATACATAAATTTGCCGGTGCCATAGATATTTTTCTTCCTGTTAAAAATATACACCGACACGCAAATCCCCCCCTTCTTTGATAAACGTGCAAATCATTCCTTCTATACTTTTTTCCATTTAACGTCCCTTAAATGTCTCCTAAGAAAATTTATGTGGTATCATAAAAGAAAGAATTTTCTTTCACTCATCCCCTGCTTTAATTAAAACTATTGCTTGTGTTATAAAATTATCACGTTCACTTTTACGGTAAAGTGCTGATGCGCGAAGATAAAAATATATCGTTAAATGTTACACCAGGTATAAATTAGAATCACAGTTTCCATCAATTACGATTAAGGAGCTTCCATTTATTGTTCGAAACTTTTAACGAGGAGAAACGTTAATTGTGGAAATTCTTGATACATAATCGATACTCGGAATCAGCAATTTATGGAATTCGATTATTTCATTTAGCAAAAAAATTATTTGACGGATAAAATTCAATTGTAATAATAATAACATTTACAATTAAAAATTTGCGAATCTGAGAAAGAAGATTTTAAAGTGTCACAAAAATATATATAATTTTTACAATCCGAAACCCTCCATTTTTAGAGGATAAGTAAAATTTGTTTACGAAAAAGTTATTCGACCCGAAAATTTCAATCACAATGATAATAAAATTCATAACTCAAAATTTGCAAATCTGGGAAAAGAGATTTTAAACTGCCAGAAAAATATTTACAATTTGTGAAATCCGAAACCCTGAATTTTTAGGTGAACATTTACATTTGCCATTTTACCCTGCAATAAATATCGTTAGTCTTTTTTAAAATTCGTAACTTCCACGAGGGCTTTCTAAAATTTGGATATTTATTTGCCATAAAACAAAGTCTTCAAGCTTCAAAATAAATTGAAATGGAAGCATGAATTCTCCTTTCTGAATTTTGAATTTTCGAAAAGACACCCAGAGGAGCTGTAAATCTGCGAAAACACGACAGCCATAAGTTCCCTGGAGGAAAAGCTGATTGAAACGGAGTAGAACCCATCCAAAATCGTTGCCTTCAATCTTAACCCGTTTTACCGTGATCTGAATTATTTCTAGCGAATTTTTCGATTCCGGCGAAATTGACATTGAACGAGTTTCGTAATTTCGAAATTGTCGAATTTCACGTACCAGCTCATTTTTCGTGGAAAAAATGGTTCTTTGATATGCGTTATTTAACAAAAAAATGCTCGAGGCCATTTTATTTTGCCGTATTATTTTTTTTACTTTTACGGTAGAATGAATTCATCATTTGCTGGCAAAGGGCAGCGTATTCATGTTTTTCCAGGCAAAGTGACAATCGAAGCCCTGTTCTTCTCTTGTCGGTATGCATAGAAAACCGCGAGGAAGCCGCAAAAATAAACATTCATTGGAATTCTCATCAAAAACGCGGGTTCTCTTCGCCTAAAAGAAAGTCATTTTCATCCATTCCATTGAAATGGAAAAACTTTCATCGATTGCACGCTGGAAGTCTCTAATAGACGACATTTTTTTTCCACGTGAAAGATATTTGTAGTTTTGTGTTATCGCTACTGTTAATACCGACGCCGACGGTCTAAGCGCACAAATTTTAAATCTCCCGAAATTGTACTTTTTTTAGTAGAATTAAAATTTCCCAAACTTTCGAATTCCGAGGAATTGAAGTTCCTTCCGCAACTTTTTCACCTCGAAGAAATTGTGAAACTTCAACTACATCGAAGAGCGTATGTGGAAAAAATTCTACTTTATTTTTAACCAACCTTTTATCAACAAGATTCGAAGTTTCTCGTTAAATACTACCAAGGATTCCAGGTGTAACTTGCGATATTAGTAACACACGAGAAGCACGTAGTGAGGTATAGAGACGGGGTGTGTAACTCTTCGAATTACCCAATATTAAATTGTAAACTTCAATACCACCACCTCCTCTTTCTCACCTTCTCAAAGTTGGCTTATTGAACTTGCTCTCGTTCTCGAGAACTTGAACGCTGAAATTTCATTCCTTCTTCCTTCAATGTGGGACGATAAGTTACGAGTGTTTACGGTATTCCTGATTTTCAAATGATTAATGTTTGATTTCGATTAATGATGTTGCTATAAAAAAGGAGGCAAATGCAGGTAGTTCTTAAAGAAAATGCAAAGTCCGTCACTTTTTCCAGTAACTGCAAATAACTCATGACATATATATTTTTTTGCCATATCAACTATCAGACGGAGATTGTAAAACGAAAACCGGAATGAACATTTGTTTTTCATATGAATTTCCCAATGATACAAATTCGATAGTTCGATTCTCTTTTTTCCATTGATGGAAACTTTTGAAGTATGGTATTTCCCCAGATATACGTGCACTTTTCAATATACATACGTACATTCATTCCGTGATCGAGAGACTAATGGAATGAGGACACGCAATGGCTGTAGATACAAAGAGAGGACGTTAAAAGCATCGTAAGCTCGTGCTAAAGCTTCTCTTCTCTACCAGTTACTTCTCTCCTCTCTCTTGGCCTGTTTCCAAAGTGACAGCTGATACACATAATTCACGTAGCAGTGATGCGTGCCGGTGACATGTTCAGCTATAATACATGGAATATCACAATTTCTCGTTTTTTTTTACACACTGCGACTCGTACCCTGCTTGTTGAAAAAAAGTCTTCTCGATCGTAGGAAATTTATTTTCAATCCAATGTCTCATAGATTTGCTCTCACGCTCCAGACATTTATTTACTACAAATCTCGAGTAGTTGATATGTTTAATGGCAGTCTAAGATGAAAAATACGGTCGACTATAGATTCATTAAAAATTCATTTTCCTTTTTCTGTAATTTTTACTCCACTTTGACCTCTAGATATTAATTCCTTGAAACTATTTTTGAAACTTCAACTTTTTCCCCATTTTGTGAATATTGCCGAGGCATTCCCTAAATGTTCGACGTTTAAAATCAACTTTTTAGAACTTTCGGGAAACCCTTATGCGATTTATTTTTTCACGAGGAATTCATTGTCATCATTAGTACTTACTATATCCCACCCAGAAGCAGGAAATTTTCATAAAGATGCTTTTTTTTCGCCAATTTATTTTCATTTAGTATTTTCTATAATTCTATAAATATTTTAATTTTCTATAAAGTTTCAAGAAAATTCTGTGAAACAAAGTTTCGTCGTCCATGAATTTCCAACACGCGTAGAAATTTTGAATTGGTGCCAAGTAAAAAAATCTTTCGATTCCAGCTGTCAGGATTGATTTTTCACGCTACGCGTTTTCAACCTCTTAAATAATTTTTCACGAGAATTCGATTCGAAATAACGAAACACAAAAATTCCAACGCTAATGCAAGTTTTCTGCGAAAAAAGAAGGCTACACCCGTTGGGATTCTAGTTGCATTCGATTCTGTATCTGACAACGACTTTTCCAAATTTATTTTTCACATTACAATTTTCAACCCCGTCAGCAATATTTCACAAAAACTCGGCTAAAAATAGTGAAACGCGTAGATATCCAACGTTAATGCAAATTTTCCGCAAAAACGAAGGCACTCCCGCTGAAATTCCGGTTGCTTGGAAACAAGTTTCCCAAATCCGTTTTGGCCGGTACCAAGTAGGTAAATCCTGAAAAATTGATTCCCACAAACGGAATTTCCGAGCCTCCAGTCAGTCCTTGATTCCATTTCATTTAGAAGAAACTTTGAAGTTTCTCCGAATGATAAATAAGGAATTCACTTCAAAAGTATGGATCCATGCACTTACATTAGAGTGCTTTAAAAATGTATTACACGTAAATCAAGTGAGAAGGATGAGTGCTTAGTCAGACGCAATCACGATTCCAGCATAAAGTGGTAGAGCTATGTATGATGTCAGGCCGGCAAGCAACAAGCACATTTATGTACCCTGAGACAGCAAGTTGCAGCATTACTCTGACACATGGAATAGTTGAATTTGTATCTACTGCTACGACCATAACTCTCCAGAACGCTAAGAAAAATGAAGTCAGGAATTCTAGCAAACTTCCAGACATTAGCAAACTAATCAGACAAATGGGCACTTTACGATTAATTTTAGCGGTATTGTGCTACTTTGTTTTTTCGGCAAAAAGGTCTTTTGGCAGTAATTCTTGACCCCAGGCACGAATATTCCCTGTACTAAAATAAAAAAAAGGTCAGAGATCGAGCATTTTTTTGCACCCCCTTAAAATTATTACGGTTTAGACAAAATCAGCAGAAATAATAATTGATAGTTTCGCATAGGGAAAAATTTAGATCAATTTCCAGCATTTCCGAAGGTTGCAATTTCGAAAATTCTTAATCGATTCATAATTCATTTCCGCTTTAATGCACATTACAAACAAATGAATTATGTAACGTCTTATAATTAACTCGACTTTATAAAAAAAATAAAATTTTTGATTCTGAAATTCGCAGAATTTCTGCTACAAACAATTCTACAATTGAAAAATGGAACGCTGGCGGCATTTTTTTCCGGAAACTATTTAATTAGTAAAGGTTTTCTTCTGGGAATTCGATATGGGGATACGTTTCAGCCGTCAGCTTTGTAAACTATTTCGTCGTTTTCACAAAATTATTTCGGTATTAATTTCTATATTTGGTGTATTCGAATATAATTTTCTTTCTGTCGTAATTTAAATATTTCACAAAATAATGAATTCCATGTTTTCCAATCCACCAAAATTTTTCTACGCCCACAGTAGTGACTATATTTTACTGTGCTGGAACAACAATGAAAAAGGGGTATGCAAAATTCGTAACAGAAAAACAATGAAACGAATGCGGAATTTCATATTTCCGTAATTGACAAGTCCACAAAAACACGACGGATAATATCAATGTTCTGCCTATCGGGTTACCAATATAAATTCCTCGAATCGTTAACTATTACAGCCATAGCCATCTCAATGAAAATAGAATGCAGTCATGTGTTGACCTTTTACTGCCGCCAAAGGAAAACTTTACTATTTTACCTTTTCCGTGTAATAGAAAATGAAATTATGCGATAAATGGAATATTAGAGTACTTCCTGCACGAGAAAATGTCGTCGTCCTTTACATGTAGTATATCTCCTCCTTTTTTCGCGATGGAAAGTGTTATAGAGAAAAAGCTACTTTCCTCGAGAAGGAAATACGCGAAGAAAAAATAGAACGAATGATTTTTTTTTTGGTACATAAAATATTCATATTTCTGTTTTTTGCGAAATTTACATGATGGAAAGGAGCTTGCATTTGCCGACTTCATACAATTTTACGACTTTTGGAATCAACTTCCTCGGGACACTTTATCCGACAAATTTCTTTGCGAGGAATCCATTTTCGTGATTACGGAAAAATTACGCGTTAAATTATCCCAAGAAAAAAGGTTATCTCCCTTTTTGAAACTTTAACTTTGAACCATCAGATGTGCCTCTTGAAACAGCGGAACTTTATCCTGAATTTTTTTCCTATAAAACCATAAAAACAATGATATTTAGGTGTTCCTATTAAAGTTCTGCACCCTTTATATGCATATATTTTGCACAGAAACGTAACTAATTTCCAGCACCATAAAAATATTTCTCATTTTGCCAGTAAAATATGCTTCAATAGCAAGCTTAAACTAGGATTTCCATGGGATAGATGATTCCACCCAGCTGAGTCGAGCAGTTGCTGGTAGAAAGCAAGTTCTTTATTTTTGCAACCTATGAAAACTTATTACAATGCAGCTATAAAAGTTAACTACATTTATATAGTAACTTCTCCTTCTGTGTGCACTGAGAGAAAGAATCTTCCAAGCGTTGCAATATTTCCAGTCAATGGATCGTTTTTTATTAACGCAATTAAAAACACGATTATCCCCAATATAGTTCTTCCCCAAGAGAAGAATATATGAACATTGAGAAATATGGTAATTTTGTTGTTTGCCTGAACGACATAAATATATACAGCGAATTGTGTGAAAATGATTAAAGAAGTGTCGGATGATTATGAAATGCTTTATGTAATTACTTTACTGTTGCTTTTACGATTGATACAGAATTGACCCAAACGGTGACTAATTTTGAAGGGAAATGGCTAATTAACGACAATAATTAATTCAAACCAGTAGCTGAATGTACAGCTCTTGAGGGGGCTTACCGAGTTCTCACTATTAGAAACTTAATTAATACCTTTCGTTTCCGTAATGACACGTAACTGGAACCGAGAACTTTAAACATAAATATTCACGCGTATTATTATTCTTAAACATTGAATTCGTGTCATTAATGGTAAGATGTGGATTATTTTATTAATAAAAAAACAGTCTTTGTTATTAGGAAAAATAATTTCTGCGAAATAAATTCTCCAACCATACGTTGCTACAAAATCAATTATGTCGAATGCGAATCAATCAATTCATTCTTATTTTAATCTATGACTAATTGGAAGAACAATCTTATCACGTTTCTGACCTGAAACCATAAAGTTACAGTTAATGAAACGATTAATTGCGTCATTAAAATTCCTTTACAGCCACTCCAAGCGTAATTATATTTCTAATTTTTTTTACAGAAAGTCCTGCTGACAGAAATCCTTGTGAAGAAGGAAGCGTTAAAGAACTCCGAGAGTTGCGGGATAAATACGAGGGAAGGTTAACAGCTTCCCTTTACACCGGCTCCCTTTTTGTGGCAGCCGTGGCATCGCTTTGTGCACTGGGTGCTCTATGTCTTCTCGACTTTTACGTGAGTTTATCAAAAATTCTTCACTTGAATGCCATGAATATGATTTGAATAATTTCACAATAACGCATCAAAAAGTACCTATTATGCTTCGTTTTCCTCTTCTAGAGTTTAAAATCTTGGACCCCAATTTGGATCATTATAAACCTAAAAGTTAAAAATTCCCTTTTTTAGATTTCTAAAAATAGAAATTAAATTTCTTTCTTCCAAGAATCCAATGGAAAATACGATTTTTCCTCAAAAAACTTGTTTCTGACGAGCTTACTGTAGGATTTCTTCAAAGTAGACCCTTGGAATCGATTCTACGCGTGAAATGACCCCTAGAAATGAGTTGTCCAATCATATTTTTGAAACTTCAATTTACACTCCATTTCTGAGGGAAGACAAAGTATACCCAAAAATTCGATTTTTGGAAACAGCTTTTTCCCAAAAATTGAGTGATAATAAATAACACAAATTCTTCAGTTGGAAGAAAAAAACGGATCTACTTTTGATTAATTTCTTTACTTTCTATTTTATTCAGTCGAGTGCAATTTATAATCATAATAATCGATTTTTAATTTAATCAATTTTTCAAACATTTGAACCGGTAAGAAGATTAATCGATAGATGCAAGAATTTTTTTCTGTATCAGATTGAACTTGTTTTAATATGGCATCGCTATTTCCTTGGGGAAGACCTTCTTACGACAAGAAAAATTATTCCCTTCCCTTCACAGATCTGCCCTTTGGGCTTTCCAAATGTGTTATATAGAATATTGCAGGCCACGATAGGTGTATAATATAATAGTGCTATAGTATTCTACCAAACTTCGCTGTCAATATTAATTCTGTACTAACAAGAACTTTCCGAAGATCTATGCAGGTGTTCGGTTATGCCTAAACTGTATGTGTTCTATGCATGTGTTCGATTAGGACCTGTTATCCTATGTATTAACAAGGATCTTCGAGGACGTAGCCGAAGGGTATTTAAATATAAACATTCTAAAATATTTACGCATATATCAATTCGTAAGGGCATACGAGGCGAGAATAAATTGACTCTTATCGATTAAAATCTGTACCACATACTGTACCCTGAAATTCATTGTTCAAATGATATTATAACATCTCTCCAATGAATAAACTCTAAATGATCCTCTCAATTCTACGAAGTTTAAAAGATTTGGAAGGTTTTGAAATTTACGACCTCAATTTGGTCCATTAGGTTTGAAAAAAATTTGAGGTTCTTTATATTTTTTAAATATAAAATTGAAATTTTTTGAGTTCCAAACATTTTTTAGCTCGTACTTAAAAAATAAATAGTAATTCTAACTACATTTATTGTTACTCTAACCAGTTTTCATAATTGAATCAACTAGGAATTAAATAATTAGTGCCTTCGTTTTTTTTCGGTGCGGAAATTGGAAGAAGAAAATCATCTTTTTTGCATTTTTTATAATAATTAAAGAGACAGTTGTATTTTTTAAAATGAAAACTAAAAAAATATCGGAGACACATAAGAATATAAGAAAATGGTATACCAATTTCCACCGCGAAATTGCTAGACTATGTTTATCTCACGTTCAATGGATTTGCACTTTAAAAGGGTTATACCGCACAGACAGTTCACTCAATGCGATATTATGAAGCAGAGAATCCACAATCTGAAACTTCAGGCTTTGTAACAACATCGGATTCCGAACTACTTGATTGTAAAATTTGTTTCAGATATCATCGATAATTGGAAACGGTAATTAAACTTTGCAATGTTGCATTATCTTTTAAACATCGATGGACTCTCGTGCACGTGAATGTATTAGCAGATATTAAAACAATGTTTTGCAGTTTCTCTGTATTTCAGCCGCGAATAATGCTTTTATTTTCCGAATATCCATCAAAAGCCAAAAACGAATGGCCAAAACTCATCCAAAAAATAATCTCCCTTTTTTTTATTGAAAACGCAGCGGTTTAATTTCACTTCAAAAGCCAAATGCATAATTCGATATTTCTTTGTTTTTGTAAAGGACTTGTGGAGCGACTCGAATTTCAGTTAATTTATAGAAAGTACCTATTTCGATAGAATAGAAATGGAAAGATATCAACATCTAAACTGATTTTCGTAACGGAAAATCTTGATATCTTTATTATCCTTCTTCCGTGGCCCTTTTCGTTCTTGCACATTTTCTGCGTTTTATCTTACACGAAGGTTTCCCGAGGCTTTTAAAACACTTTGTAAGACGTAACAGAAAACTTATCTTAAAAGCATCGAGTGACTGTGAAAGGAAAAGTCAAATAAAAACACATTTCACCGCCGGTACTTTTATGTCAAGGGAATTTAGTGGGATACCATCTTAGCAATTTTAAGAACGACTTTATTATAATCCTACTCCAGAGAATTATTTAGAATAGAATTATATTTAAAATTCCGGACTTTTATGTTGAATAATCAAAGGCTACAATATTATTGTCCAAGGAAATTGCATAAAATAGTAGCTTGTAATTTACAATATCGGCTTGATCGGAAAGAAGTTTTGTCTTTTCTATCAAGAAATGTTAGAAACCAAAATCGAAATTTTTGTGAGAATGACGCAATAATCACTGGTAATTATACGTACGTACCTACCTCATTTCTCATCAAAGAAATATATGATTCCCATGTCTACAATGCATCATTATCAGCCATTGATGGTACCAGTGATAGTACCATTGATAAGACTGAAATAGAGAGAAACGTGCCAATAAGGAATTTGTATACATAGGAATTTGTATATATAGATTTGATACTTAACCGTTGCTTCACCTGGTGGGTCGCGAAGAATGCTCCTTAGTATTTGGTATTCGGAACGAAATTAACAATTTAAATTCAAACGGTGGGAAGGGGACAGGCAAAGAGGGAAGGAGAGAAATATTGCACAGTTTGTTCTTATCGACCGCTTATAAAAACCAACAAGAGGAGAGATTTGTATTTAAATTAGTGTCACGGCATAAACTACCATCGTCGATCCAAAGCCACCTAAAGCTCTTTATCCCTACGTATAAATACATTCCTAACTTTCTTCCAGGATTTTATATTTTACCTGTATAGTTTCCTTTCTCAGAATTCTATATTTTTCTGTTATTTTCTTTGAGACGAATACCGTAGTCTAATTACATTGTAATTCCCAAAAGTAAGAAAAATCCAGAAGGGGAGATAAAATATCTGACGGATGACTTTAAACCAGAAACTGCGAATATTTGAATTGTCACGTTTCGATGGGATCTGAACTCGAATGTAAAAGGAGATATGACTTGAATGGATTTACAAAAAATTGCTCGAGTCCAATAAAATTTATAAATTCAAAATAAACTTGATTTTCGATATCGAAGACTGGAAAAAAAATGTCAAGTTTAACCTAAAAAAATATTTAAAATAATTTACTATTATTTTAAAATGTTTTAAATAGTTTAACTTTAAAATAATCCTCTATACTTGTTACAATTTTTCGTTTTTTTCCTATCTAAAATGACAAGTATGAGAAGATTTGAGGAAAAGAATTATTAAGACAGCAAAGAAGACTTTCCTCGTGGTTCAAATAAAAGGTAGTCTCGAAAATGTTTCTTATGGGTTTGTTGTACACGACAGATCCTTAGGTAGACTCTAATAGTACCTTCAGAAGAGGTAGACATTCAAAGGCAGTATTTCTCGGTATCTAATATAGGTATCTTGAACGTTCCTTTCCATCACGGAATGGATATAAAACCTGGCTGCTCGAAACGACTCTTTCTAGCGGCACTTTATTCCTGAAAATAGTGATATTTTATCACCTAGCTGTATTTTATATATATATATATATATATTTTCAGACTATATTCAACAGATATCAATATTGCAGTTTGAAAAAGGACCAAAAAGCAATGCAATATGTGTATAGGGTGTATCTCTTATGTAAGACGGTTAAATTTTTCAGCTGGAACTGTTGAAATTTACGATGGCGGTAAATTCTAATTTCGTCTTTATGTAGAACTATTCCTATGGAAAAAGTTTGCAACATATTTACGGAAATGTTCACTTACAGTTTAAAATTCAAAAATACGAGGTAGAAAGACTCGGAAAATTGATTACCCCGATGGCGAGGTTCCAATTTCCAGCATTTTTCAACCTTCGCGTGTTTCACTGTGAAAAGTTGATTTTGTAATTGTTCTCCTGTCTTTCAACAAATTTCTATATTTCATCTTTCTCTTTTCCTTCGAATTCTGTACATTTCAACTTCCTTGTAACTAAAATTAATTATACAGTAATTATACGGTAATAAGAGTAATTATGTGTGCTTATACACAATTCTAAAACTCAGAAATATATGGTAGAAAAACTCGGAAATTTGATTATCCAGGAGGCGAGGTTCCAATTTGCAGCATTCTGCATATAAAAATCCTCAATTTTCGCGTGTTTCATTTCGAAAATTTAGCATTGTGACTTTTTCCCTATTCTTCAACATTTTTTTTCATTTCGTCGTTCGCTTTTCCTTCAAATTCTGTAAATTTCGACTTCCCCACAATTCAGAGTAATTATATAGTAATTATATGGTAATAAAATTAATCACATGTGTTTTCATCTAATTATAATGATATAAATAATATAATTTTTACTGTTTTCAGGATATAACAGATGTCATCATTCCAATTTCCACTTTGACAACCATGCTAGTGTTGTCACTCAGTCTGCTGGTAGTGACGCAGTTACCAACGACACTGACATCGAAGAAAATACGATTTTTCGTCGGATTAACGTCATCCCTATTACTGGGGATAGGTATTCTTATAGTCAACGGCATCGTATCTTTATTCATCGGAGTACTGGTCATAATTGCTGCCTTACCGAAAATCAGGCACCACCGACCCAGCCTCATTGGAATCATTTTGGCAACGGCTCATCCTTGTCTGAGAATATTATTTGACGAGAACCCAATTCATTTGCACCAGGTAATTGTCATTGACACACATGGTTACCACGTATAATGACGAATTTATCGATGTATAATTAGAAATTATAATTCGGTATACCTAATTAAATATCTGAATTCATGAATATCTAATTTTTGTGAACAGATCGGTGCGGAATGCATTCTCCTGTTCGGAGCCATCCTGGGAGGACTTTATTACCGGATAGTAACATCCAGAGCTCAACGGCAAACATTTTCCGGGACGCAAACAGTCATAGACTCCAGGATCAAACTGGAATGCGAACGGGAGCAGCAGGAACAGCTACTTCTTAGCGTTATCCCCGCATACATTGCGGCGGAAGTGAGTATATTTAATTTGGATAAGAAATTGCTCCTTCGATTTGAAAATGCAAACGTGAAAGGATAAACTCAGGAGACTCTCGCCTAATTACACCCGCCTGATGAAATTTCTTTGCGATAATTAATGTTCTCCAGTTACATTCCATTTAATCTTGAGGTATCTGTCCTTTGTGCAACCGGTAAGACAAGTGAATATACCAGAATCGTATCCAATTCTATTACAACGAGAGCTTCATGTAATTCACTTGAAATTGCTAACGATGGGGTAAAGGGGAGGACGAAATTTCCTCCCGCTTCTATTAATTGAATGAAATAAGATTTCCATTTGTCACGTACCGGACGTATTTGTTGAAAAGGAAGATTCCCGGAATCCTTTTGTGGAAATTCCATAATGTTCCAACACCA
Organism: Gasteruption jaculator; assembly: GCA_949825005.1. Lineage (NCBI taxonomy): Eukaryota > Metazoa > Arthropoda > Insecta > Hymenoptera > Gasteruptiidae > Gasteruption > Gasteruption jaculator. The sequence continues at coordinate 11,246,093 of OX463762.1, forward strand.
AGTCGAGGCGATTTTAGTTCGAACATTCCAATTCATTCAAATTCAAAACCCTTTGCGTATCTCGAATTCTCCGTTCCCCGCATCTATTGCATTTCCGGACTTATCAGACGACTTTATATTAAACTTATAGCGATACTGTCTTATTGTTCTTTATTACCTAATACTGAATATTATACATATATATGTATGCATTTGAAAAATTCCTACGGAGTGAACTGACATTATTATTGAAACAATTCGTAAAAGATTTTCATACGTTTTCAAGAAACGTATTTCACGTTTCTTTCTTGAAAAGAAAGTATTTTCACTTCCAACTTAATTCAACTAACCAGGAAATTTAAGGAGGAATTGAAATTGTAGTAAAAGTCTTTAAAACTAGAAGATGTTTGGTATAAAAATAATATTTGACAAACAAAAGTTTACTCCTTTCACTATATTCCATGTAATTAAATTTTACTACTTATATTAAATAAATTCCATTAAACTTTAATATCTCTTTTGCATATGATTAATGAACAGAGAACGCTCGTATCCGCTCAATATATTCATAATTCAATAACCATTAGATTAAGAGTATTCGATGATTATTATTACAATAATTTCCAATATTCATTATTTAATAGTTTACCATATAATATGTGCATATATATACATCAATTCATTAAAATCACATTACGAGTTATGGTAACGCTACATATGGAGAGGAATTGAAGATTAGCTGAAATCCCGAAAATGTTATTGTGTCGAGGGACATTTGTTATCAAAAGTGCTTTTACTGTTTAAGCTGCTTGCATCTCCTGTAATGATAAAACTAAATTCCTCATTAAATGATATTTTGTTGTCCTAATTATTCCATCCGGAAAAATAATAGTATCCATATTTTACTGTCATCGATAATAAAGGATACTCTCTGCGAAGCCATTTCGGAAATGGATGGAAGGAACTTACGTCACAGCATTCATTGTTTCGTTATTTTTAGTGTGAATGAAATAAAAATTCATTCACTGAAAAATAATTATAAGCTCCCTTTGTACAAAAAAGAATTCTTTTCCGCTGGCAGAACTACAACTTATAAGAATTAATATTATATTAATTATTATGATAGTTAAATTGTATTTCTCAATTTTTCTTCTTTTCATTTTTTATTAATTTATAGAAACAGAAAAAGAATAATTTTTAGAATTATTTTTCAATTAAGTACATTTTTTTAACAGGTAAAACGGAGCATCATGTTAAAAATGGCAGATGCTTGTCAAGAGGCAAATCAGCATCAACAAACGAGATTCCATGAGATGTACGTTCAACGTCATAATAATGTCAGGTGAGATTTAATGTATGTTTACTATTTACAGGGATTTCATCAAGTGATTTTAAAAAATATACTAAAACAAAATTAAAAAACAATGTTATGTAGTAACCCAGTAAATATTTTTTTACCAAATACTTTAATTAACGTTATGCGCAGTAATATAAGTGTTTCGGTTTCACTATACTACAAATTACAAAATTGTTACGTTGAACTTTAATTCTGATTTTACCATCAGCTATCGCAGTAACATTGCGAATTTTGTTTGATCGTGTCAGGAACTTTGCAATGACGTTCGAAATTTCAATCTCACTTTAATAGTTCAATCACGGTATTATGTAACCATTTATCGAGCTATAGGTACACAAAACATTTTCCACTTGATACAGGTGCCTACATTTACCTTCTTCTCACAGAAATGGCTCGTACTCGTCGCTTGAATTCTGCATGAAATGCAACCTGGAGCTGTATTGAATACATTGATGCCGATGTACATAACATGCTCACATGTGTGCATAAACTTTGCTTACTGCAATAACAAACGACGACATGTTCGTGTTATTTGGTTTCATGTAACAACCCCTGGGTATTGTCACGAGCCATAAACATTTATAATTGAATCTCAAAATTTCACTCTTTGATAAATTCGACATTTTCTCGGAATTTCGCAAAAATATCTCTCATGTTTCGGTCACATTTTTGGCAAACTTATTAGTCGCGTTTTGACAAATAATTAATTAACCCGACTAAATGAACCTCTAAATTACATTGTCATATTTATGGTAACAGGTCTGTTCATAAACGGTAAATAATGAATAATTAACTTAATTTTTCGCAATTTGCAGTAAATGCGAAAAATTTTATTTTCGCCCTTTTCAATTTCCATTTTCTCAACGATATGAGATTATAATTAAAAGCCTGGATTACGAATGGATTACCATATAATCCTTTATTTTTTTATTCTCGCTCTCTTGAGAATGTGGTTTCTTTTTATATCCATTCAATTAAGTGAACTACATTATATTTTCTTCTATCGCATATGCTGCAATATTTTATTAAAAATTATGAGGAAAAAATATATTTGAAAAATAATTACAATTGAGATTTTCTTTAAGCTCTTTTTTTCTGTTTGAAAGTAATTACCCGTAGCTGAAATTTACAACAACAAAACAAATTATAAACAAATCAAGTTCGAAATGTTTCTGCAAATAATTTGGAAATGTTTGTTTTTTAATCATGGGTTTATTGAAAATAATTTTAACTTGGAACGGTATCAAACAAGAAAAGTCACTCGATGTTTCTTCTTTGTTTTTCCAGCATCCTTTATGCCGACATCGTGAACTTTACTCCACTTTCCGAACAACTTTCTGCCTCGGATTTAGTGAAAACATTGAACGAACTTTTCGGACGCTTCGATCAAATCGCCCAGGTAAATGAAAGCACCAACTTTTTACAATGAAAGAATATTTGCAGCATCATTCAGTAGATCAACTACTAGCAAAATAATTAATGAACTGCTGCATGGGGTTGCAGCTTAGGCTCGCTGTGTAATAGCCGAAACCTGAAAATTCTTGCTTTTGCCCATCTTTTCTACGGAAAGTTTAAAATGAGAACTGCAGTGCATACTCAGCTTTATGCAAGTCTGGTATTTATTTTTCTATATTAAACGCGTGGTGTGATACGTTACGTAAATGTTTGAAGGGAAAAGCAAATGCAAACTGTAAAATGCGCATCTATTGTTAAGAGCAAAGTACAAATAGAAAAATACGGAAAGCATCCACTAGTTGGTTCGGTTGGAAATCGCGTTTTATTAGATATTCCTCGCGGTGGTATTCGCTGCATTGTCTATCACGTTTGCAAAGTCCAGCAGAATATATCATTATAGTTCGGACTTTGAGAGAAAAAGGGAAATTCCCAAACCTGTTAAATTTCATTCGATCCGTTACTCGGGTTATGCAAAACGTGGCGAAGAGCTATGTATAATAAATCTGGTAGAAATAATAATCCATTCTAATTTCAATAGAACTTCAGCTTTGGGTTTATTTAAATCGTGATTAAACGTGATCTGGCCAATTTCTAATTTTATCTCGCGCAGGAGTTTATCTAGAAATATTGAATAGTTTTTCCCTATTCATTTTTCTCTCGTATTTAGCACTCGCCCTAAATTCCTGCACTGTGAAAAAAGGAAATGTCAAAATAGTGAAAATTACTATGAACAATAATGAACATTGTCTCGTGACGTGAAATACTCAAGTTTACTAGAATGAATGGAATGAATGGAATTTAGTAGATGTTCACTGAGAGCTGCTAAATAACTGTAATTCTATGGTAAACATTTCCATTTGCAAAGAAATTTTTGAATTTTCGGAATTTTCTTGTAACTTTTATTATTTTCGTATATAATTTTACTGTTATTTGTCATGAGCGCATCTTTCTTATTTCCATAGCGAATTTTATTAATTGTTTTTTTTTCGTATAAAAGAAAATACCAGTGAGTCCAATTTTCATGAAAGGTTTTTTCTTTTTGAGTTCGTTGATAAGAATAGGCGCGATTGACTATCAGCCCTCTTAAAATATTTTCAAAACGGTGTACCTTCGTGTCTTATCATACATTCTTTTTTTCCCTTTTTAGTTTTATCTCCAAGTTTTATTTTAGATCTACCACACATTTACCGAATCTTTTCCGAAGGGGAAAGAAATCTTTACTGCAGCAATACCGTTTTAGTGTTATTGTGAGTCTTAAAAAGAAAGAAAGATTAAGAAAGGGCGCTTAGAAATATGGATATAAAAATGATCTTGCGTATCAAATTTCCAGTATTTTTGTAGCAAGTGGTTGCAAATCTCCTAAAATCGCACAACTTAATCCTCCAAGCACATCAGGGTCTGTTAGATCCTTATACAAATTTTAAAACATTATTATTATGAAAATATGAAAATATTATTTAAAAAGTTATAACTTTTATTACAACATTTCCTTATATCGAAAAAAAAAATTTGTTTTTGAGGATTTTTTTTAATACTTCTGTCGAGGCATTCGAATTGTGGATATTAATTCTACAATACTTCGGATGAATAATTTTGAAATGGGAGACCTTAAAATAGTACACAAGCCCGAGATTGAAAAAATAAGTGTGCGCTCCGGGGCTTAAGGAAATTTTTCAATTCGTGTCATTTTAAATTACCTACTCGCAATATCGATATTTATCAAAAAAACTTACATAATCTGCAAAATGTACTTGTTGAAATTCGTTTGCTTTTCGAATTACAGTTGTAATTTTGAAATTCTTCGCTATACAATACGAGTCTAAGAAATATCAGTGCCTGAAATGCTATTCTTTGTAACATCTCCTTTATGACGGACCTAAGACTGCCGGGAATATCTGTGAACTCCCTACCCATAATATCGCGATGATATATTTTATGAGTTCGCAGTAGATAAGATGAAGAAATAAGGAAACGCGTCAGTGGTGCAAACACCCTTCTGCTATAAAAGAATAGTAAAAATAACGATCATGGGGATTTAGAAAATACAGGAACGGCAGTCTTAGAAACAAGAGTGCGTAAAAGAGTTTAAATCAAACTTTCGAGCAATAAAAGTTTCTCGATTTAGCTACCGGTGATTACTGAATTCCGTGGAAACAAGAAAAATTCATTGTTTGAAAGCATTTAGAACCCTAATAATTTTCCGTTAAATTAGTGGAAGGAAAAAAGGCGGCAAAGTGGCGTGAAATTGAGCCCTAAATAATTATTAGCCAAAATAAAACTACTTTCCGAAGTTAAATTGGAACGTGCGAAAGAAAAGTGTCCCCGTTAGGGTAAAATCACGGCAGTGTTTTCAAACACGAGCTAACGAAGTGTTGTCCGTGGTAGCCGGATAAAAAGCATATATGATACAAATTGATTTGACAATACAAGCTGCTTTTGTGTAAGCACCCTTGGGGAATATAATTTGCACAAGATGCGTCAGAAATGACCTGCAGCGTAAATTATTTGCCGTCTTAGAGCTCTGCTACAAAAGCCTTGCCTTGGAATAATGAGTATACGAGAAGCATCAAGTTTGTCCTTTAGTCTACCTAGAAAGTGTACTTCTATAAATTACCTGTTTATATCTTATCCCTTGAAAAAGGAGCTTGGAAGTTCTTCAAATTTATGCTTTAATATATTTCTTTATAAGCATCAAAGTTTTAATATCCAGAAGAAAGTCGCAAGTAGATGAATCTTCCTGGAAACTTGATAATGTGAAAACGGAAATGTACGGTGCGAGTTCGTGGAAACATATGACTTTTTAGAGAGGACAATCTTCAAAATTATTGCTCTTGAAGGGGAAATAGCTATCTGCAATATCTTGACAGGACGATGTTATACCAATATACATAAAACGAAAGCCAATTCATGTACAGCCAATTGTAATTTCTTCAAATTAGCTCAATATTTTTTTTATTAACCTATTTATTATTTCTAACAGTATTAAAAATCTTAAAAGGATTCCAAAACTTCATTAATTATTTTCTACCCTTTTCGCTTTTCGTTTCCAGGACAACCAATGTATGAGGATCAAAATCCTAGGAGACTGCTACTACTGCGTATCCGGTTTACCGGTATCGCGGCCCAACCATGCCTACAATTGCGTCAATATGGGCTTGCAAATGATAGAAGCCATCAGGTGAATTTGACAGATTATTTCACCCCAAGAAACGTGAGCACAGATCCCTCCTTAATAAACCGCCGAACATTTATTATTTTCCAAAACAGTTCAATTTCGGTGGAGACAAATTTCCAAATTTATCCGACTGCTAAAAATCCCGGGAGTTTAATAAGAGGGTCATTTGGGCTTTCCTGCGCGTTTTTGTTTCCCACCAGGACCACCGGGAAAAATATTACACGAAGGGGAGAGATAAACTTATTGACTAGCCAGAATAAGCTTTTCATGCAACCCTCTTGAAATATACGAGTACATTGTGTACTTCCTAAATCCTCTCTGACCGTTTTCCCTGGGCACTTATTAACTTTCAAACCTAACAAAGATTCCCACATACAAAACAAAAAAATATATTTTATGTATACGACATTTCTCTTCCCAAGTTGGATCGGTAAAAGCGAATCGAAGAGCTACAAATAAATGCTCTCTTCCCTGGCGAGCCCCTAAGAGCTTGTGAAAAAAAAAATTCGATCCCTCCCAAAATAGCTTACCCACTTTAGAGATATCCGTAGCCCATTTGACGCGAAAATCTTGCAGACGCCAGACGCATCCGTGTTATCGATTAAAACTAGGGAAAACGAGTACATTTGGAATTATGATGACAGATTCGTACGAGAAGCAACGGGATTCAACGTAGATATGAGAATTGGAATTCATACCGGTAATGTCCTGTGTGGAGTCCTTGGTTTGCGGAAGTGGCAGTTCGACGTTTGGAGTGACGATGTCACTCTAGCAAATCACATGGAAAGTGGAGGTTTGCCAGGGTGAGAACAATAAATTACACAGCCATGAAATTACTGTGTACATTGTCGCAACCTCTATCTCATTTGCATTCCTGTGTGAATTAATGAAGAAACGCGGTTTTCAGGCGAGTTCATATCACTAAAGCGACCCTGCTGCAGCTGGACGGCAAATTTGAAGTGGAACCCGGTGAGGGAGGATCGCGTGAAAAATATTTGGCCGATCATAAAATAGAGACGTATCTAATTGTTCCGCCTAAAGTAAGTGTTCATTAACACTTTGTCGAAAGACAAGGAAAAGAAATGAATAGAAATTTATTGATTTATTTTCGTTGTTTAGAAAGTTAAAGACGAAAATAAATTTGAGAATGGTGATGGACATATGCATGGGCCTGGTCCTGTTCCTTCTCGGTTAGTACTCCTTTTTCTCCCTGCGGTATCAATAACGATGGCAATAAATATTAACTTTTTATCGACCATCTTACGTTTCACGGTAGAAATTAACAATTAGCCAAGCTTCTCAAAAAGAGATTAAAAATATACGATTATAGTCAATTGAAGGTGAACATTTTGAGGCTTTTGGTTAATTAGATTCCCGACTACCGTCAATAATCAAAATAATTGTTACACAATTTTATTCATAGCTCGAGGCCTAGTAGTAAAATGACGAAATACGTCGAGTGCTGGGGAGCCGATAAACCTTTTGCAAATATCGCGGAAGCCACGTTAGCTAAAAACATTGGACTGACGGTGAGCAACACTGAAAACAACATTGCCTCTATAAAAAAATTCTCCTTGAAAATATAAAACCGATAAATTTCTGTAACTGCACTTATTCGTTAAATTTACGATTTTTGCTGATTGTAAAAAAATATATGGATTGTTATTTTTGTTTCTTAGAGTATTGCAATGATCGAGTCAAACCTTTTGGCCAATAACTCCAATTGTTTTGACGTAAAGTAAGTATTTGCTATTTTTGTACAGAAAATACAATGTAATTTCTTAAAAGATTAACATTTTTCCCCGTCAATTCAAACAATTGCCGATACTTTATTTATTTGACGTATCGGTCTTTAAATACATTTCGTTCCATTCTTTACCGAACGAAATTGCCTTTTCCCTTAAAACAAAATTGTATAATTCTCCGGAGTCTCATCGTGTGATATTTTATTAGACAATGGTGTGGAAACGGTGATGGTATGTCACCATTAACTTATTGGTTCAAGGATCCAAATCAAGAACGTCAATATCGCGAACAAAGGGATGAGCAATATCCTTGGTATTCTTTAGCATCGAATGTCTTATATTTTATGATGTTCTGTATCCAAGTTATTTATCTTCCAAGGTACGTTATGACAGTTCACTAGCATATTCGCGTAATATTTCAAATTTTGAAATATCAACACTATCAAATTGCCATTAAATTTATCGTTTCATACACAGAAGCATTGTGGTTTATGGCTGTTTCGCTGCCGGCTTAGCATCACTTTCAATAATAGCTGGGATTACATGGATCGCCACGAAAGCCTCCAGCAGTAACACGGTTGATGATTCAAATCAAGTTACATTTACCAGGAATATTCGGATATTTATTTATTTCATAACTGTTTTTTTGGCCCTAACTTCTTCCTTAATTACTTTGATCGACGTTGATCAAGATGAAGATTACCAAATTGTTCCGGTAAGTATCGTTACAAACTTTGTACCAATTAATATTATCATTAATTGCAATTCCGTTCAAGATTTTGAATTGATTGAAAGATTTTGAAATAATTTTTTTTTCGAGATCATGATATTCCAAATTTAGTAACTTATAAATAACAAAATATTTCATTTTTCAATTTTTTTATTATCATTATTGTATTATTATTTTTATTAGGTCGGAAAGAGATATATTTTATTCAGGATGAAATTTCTAGCTTATAAAAATATAATTTTGCTGGATTATCAAAATGCGTTAGACTTTATTTAATTGTATCTTTATCTCGCGACAGTAAAGTTCCCTTCTCGAATTCAATCGGGAAAGGTAATCAATTTTCATTTTAATTCCACAGATGTACATATACTCCGCAGTGATCGCACTGGTCGTCGGCTGGACCCATTTACGCGTTGGATTTTTATTAAAATTTACTACAATGTTACTCTCGGCAGCTGTTACGCTTATTACTCTATCGCAAGTACCGATGGTGGAAATTTATTACTCCTTTAAGCGGTACAACATGGAGTAGGTGTTGCGTTTTTATTAAATACGCCAGGCAGAAAGTTCTTATTTATTACAACGTACAATTTTTCCTTTCTTTGTTCCAGGTTTCACGGAGTCCATTATTTGATTCAAATTGGATACTCCTTATTGCTGGTTATTTGTATCCTCCATCTACTGGATCGACAAATCGAATATACTTCTAGAACTGATTTTTTGTGGAAAAACAAATTAAAAGTCGAACAAGACGAAGTTGAAACCATGAGAGGCATCAATAAAATCCTGTTGGAAAATATACTTCCTGAACACGTTGCCGATCATTTTCTCGCCACGAGAACTAATCAAGTAGGTCATCTGTATTCTGGGTTTGAAAAAATACCAAAAATATTTACGAAAATTGAAAACTTGAAATTCATAGAAATTAAAAATATATCATTGATTTCCAGGAGCTTTATCACGAACGATACAGCAGCATCGCCGTGATGTTCGCGTCGATACCGAATTATAAAGAATTCTACGACGAAACTGATATCAATAAGCAAGGATTGGAATGTTTGAGACTGTTAAACGAAATCATTTGCGATTTTGACAAACTTCTGTTGAAACCAAAATTTTCCGGAATCGAAAAGATCAAAACCATCGGTAGCACTTATATGCTCGCTTCCGGACTAAGTCCTGGCAAGGAAGAAACTGACGGCAAAGTAAGCAAATCATTTTTCAAACATACTGGGACTATTGCAAAGTAATGTACAATATCGTATTTATTGGAATGTAGGTGCTATTAAGGTAGGTGTCTAGTCTGGAGAGCGAAAAAACAAGCTTATTTTCGAAAACGTTTTTCTCAGCTTTTTTATTAGATATTACAATTACAACATTTTCTAGGTCCTAGAAAATGTTGTAATTGTCCTAGAATCTAGGACATAATGCTATCCTTATCGAATGGGAAAAAATGGTTTGCATCATCCATCTTTTTTTTTTTTTTTTTTTTTTTTTTTTTTTTTTTTTTTTTTTTTTTTTTCAATTTTCAGAAGGCGCCAAAGTCGAGTCCTCAATAAAAAGGTGTTCCCATGGCGGACAAACAATCTCTGCAACCACTACATCGATTTTGATGAAACTTTGTACGATTCTTTATTAAGGTGTTTTGTATGGTAATTCACCAGATTTTGGGAAAAAAATTTATAATAAAAAAATTTACAGGACGCAAACGGTGCAAAAATATGTCGATCTTCGTACAGTGTTTTTCAAATAGCCGCCATTTTTTTTCTATCATCGATTTTTGACAAACGGTGGTGAATTACCATATGGCAAACCTTCCCCTTTAAAAAGTTTTTTCCTATTATTGTTTCAAACGTTCCAATCCGAAGATTGTTAGTCCGCCATGGGAACACCTTTTTATTGAGGACTCGACTTTGGCGCCTTCTGAAAATTGGAGAAAAAACGCTGGACGATGTAAACCATTTTTTTTCCATTCGATAAGGATAGCATTATGTCCTAGAAAATGTTGTAATTGTAATATCTAATAAAGAAGCTGAGAAAAACGTTTTCGAAAATAAGCTTGTTTTTCGCTCTCTAGACTAGACACCTACCTTAACAAAAGAATGTAAATTAGTAGGAAAGTTGATATTTTTTAGTAAAAAATCAGTAAATTAAATTTAACATTTTACAATCAAAGAACGTATTTTTTTTCATTTAAAATTTATATTTATTATGTGCAATTTTTATTTATTACCTTTCCTGTCAAACAGGAACCTGCGAAACAAGAGGATCATAACGTCATTGTTCTCGTGGAATTCGCCATCGCTTTAATGACAATCTTGGATCAAATTAACAGAGAATCTTTCCAACAATTTAAACTTCGAATGGGTAATTATTTTTAATTGTTTAATTTTTGTTTCTCCGGATATTTAACATTTCGTCATTCGTTGGATGCAGGTCTCAATCACGGTCCGGTGATAGCGGGTGTAGTTGGTGCACAGAAACCTCAATACGATATTTGGGGTAACACGGTGAACGTCGCTTCTCGTATGGACAGTTGCAGCGAAATGGGAAAAATACAGGTAACCGAAGACACCGCGAAAATCTTAATCAATGCCGGATATGAACTCACCTGTCGTGGGCCAACTTACGTTAAAGGTAAAGGCACGTTAACGACGTATTTCGTCAAAACTCCGTTTGACGATAAGAAAGATAATTGATAAGCGATGACGAAACAAAAACCAAGTCATTTTCCAGTTTCCTATTTTTTTGTTCTTCCAAGAAACAGAAATAAATGAATTTTGTTTTGCCAACAACAAAAAACAGATGATCTCAGTCGTGTATTTAAAAAGAAAAGTGGAATACAATAATTGAATGTAAATAAGATAAAAATTAAGTGTAAGACTCTCTAATAAAAAGGGAACTTTAAATGTAAGAACTTGGAACTGAGATAATCATTAAGAGTAAAATAGGAGTAAGTCCTTTGAAAATTATTATTTCTTTTTTGTTCCGTACGTATAAATCACAATTCCTTTGAAGCCTCATTGTTGTTTTAATTGCTGTAACAATGGCCTTGATTTTGCGAACACCATTGAGGTTCAAGAGTATCGGCTAATATTCCTCTATTTACAAGTCTCTGTCTATGCAAGAGCATCCTGTGCTCGGCAGCAATCCAAGAGGATGCCGGTTCGCTCCACAGTCTTTCAGCTAACGCCGCACCTCGAGGCCACAGTCTCGAATCAATGGAAGTGCTATCAGCTTGTTCTGTCCATAAAGCAGCTTCTCCACCTGCAATGATTCACGTGTTCTGATGAACTGTTTCTTCAAGAAAATAGATCTTTGGTGTTCTTAGAAAAATGTTATCCCCCCAAAACATAATGATGGTATGCCATCCTTGATAGAAACCACATACAGAGAAGAATAATAAGCAAGAAAAAGATAAAGGAAAATTGATGTTTGATTTGCAACATCTGATTATTTTTTTTTTCGAGTCAACAACTACTGGGTGATCAACGACTTCGTTTGTTTCTTATATTGTATCTTTCAATACTGTACCTATAATCAGATTTTCCTTCTCAGCGTATCCGTGAAGGGTAACGATTTTTCTTGGTGAATTATCGTACACTTTTTGCCATCCTATGTATGGGGAGCACCAATTGTTTCCTTCGCCCACCCATGCACCGAATCTGTTTTTTGGAAAGAACGTTCGTTAATTAATTGTTATTCTGTAAGACCAGATCAAATTTAGAAATAAATGAGTTACATAATAATTTAATATTTCAAAAAAGGGCTAAAAACAAACTTTTCCAGGGCCTTTATTACATTTTGCCAAGAAATGTCTTTGATAGTTTTAATAAAACTTTTTAATTTAGATTGTTACACAATAATGTTTAAAAAAGAGAAATCTAGTTAATTGTTATTTATATATTCACAGCTAGAATCAACGTGTACCAAGTTCCTCACCCGCAGTCAAAGTACAAAGCGTCATAATTGGAAATGATAATCCGGAAATTGTTTTTCAGCAGCCTCGCAATAGTCGGATCGGTACCAGTCGTCCAAATTTGAATGATATATTTATCAGGATTCAGGTACTGAATATTTTCCTCGCTAGTTAAACCACTCGTCCACAAAATCGCTGTGATATTCTTATTGTTATTGGCGTTGATTAATTTTTCCAGAGCTTTGCTCTGGAAATAATCCCAAACCTTATAGAAGCCGGATTCGGTGAAATCGTATCGATTTTGCAGCATCCACGATTTCAAAGTATTTGAATGTTCCGTGGAGTTCCAACAACCGAGATTTACCTCGTCCCCTCCCATATGGAACATGTCTGGCTTGAAATCTTCTAACATTTCTTTATAAAGTCCTCCCAATATTTCATAAACCTTCTCACTCGCTGGATTTAGTTGACCGCATGGTGGTTCCACACAGTAATTCTTCCAGGGTTCTGCTTTGAAACAGAGAACCGAATCGTCTCCTACCTGGAATATTTTTTGTTATATATTTACTAAACCGAAATTTAAGAAACACAAAATTGTTGACTATTGAGCTGCTTTAAATATTATATTTTATTAAAATAGTGAGAAATCGTGGAAAATTGTCGCCTCTCATTTGGAATAGCTATTGGTTAGTTAAAATATTTATTTTATAGAATTTCGTAGTATTTTCATGATTCAACAGAGAAATAGTTAATTGTATTAACTTCAGACTAATGATTGAAGAAAAATGCAAATTTTTCTTATTAAGATATTTTTGATTATATTATTTTTTATGGAAAAAATGCAAGTAAAATGTGAAATTGCATTATCTCTTGCTTGGAATACTTTTATACTATATATTTATTTTATAGAAATTCATAGCACTTTCATCATTATAAAAAAATTAATGTTTATTAACTTCAAATTAACAATAATTCTAGTTTAAGGCAATATTTTTTTTTCCAAAAACTATGAATTAAAATATTGTAATATGATATACTTTGAAATTCTGGAATCCCTTACCCATTGCCAACCTTCGCCAACATGGGCAGGAGCATCGAATTCCGGTAAAATGCGAACACCGTGGACAATCCCGTATTCTATAATTTCCTGAATATCGGCTTTGGTATAAACCTGTTCTGACGAATAAGCACCGTATGTCGCAAATTTAGGATAAGTGTTACTGACGTACGGGAAACTGTGAGAATCGGTGATATGCCAGTGCAAAGTATTCATTTTGGACATTGACATGGCCTTGATCGTCCTCAAAATAGTCGCTTTATCCACAAAGTTTCTGGATGTGTCCAAGAGGATCCCTCGGTACGGATAAACCGGTCCATCGTTGATATAAACGTCGCGTACAATTTCTACCTCATTACGCAAATCATTAAACACAATTAATTGTGACAATGTTTCCAGAGCGTGACGTGCGCCAAAATATGATTGTGCCGCAATTAAAGCTTCCACCTGAAACATCATATATTCTCTATTAGGGAAATTTGGCCTCAAATGCTGCAAAAAAAATATAATAAGAGAAGAAATTTGAATTTCAATCTGGGTTCCATACTTACGCTTTCCTCATTGGCTTGTCTTATTTCCAGGGTATAATTTTCATTAGAAGTCAAAGCCAATTGCTCGATACTCAGCTCAAGACCATTCGAGATCGAGATCTGTATGTTCAAATTTTTTCCACCACTTTTGATAGAACGTTTTGTTAATCCATAGATGTTCTCTTTCAACAGCTTCACGTTTGCTTCCAAAAGATTCGCGATTTCAGGTTTGAAATTGTTGACCGCAAACAATTTGATGTTCTCCGGATTCAGATGCACCATGAAATTGCCCAGTGATAAATGTCCAGTCGGTATTGGCCAGATTCCACCGGCTTCGCCACAAAATAGTTGACATACCGATAAGGGTAAAGGTGTTTCCACCTGTGGTGTTATTTCTTTTTTCTTGCAAAGGCCACCTTCGCATTTATAATGCCATGGCGAACTAAAAGAATTAGATGCTTTAATTGAAATGATTATTTTTTAGTCTTTTTTAAAAAGAGAATTTTTCAATATTATGGAAAAAAGCATTCAAATATTTCATTTAATTAATATTCAATCCTTTTGAATTTAATAATAATAGTTAATTGTCTGTGATTTTTTTACAAAGAGAATAAATTTCTTTACTCTCTTGCCATTTTATTAAAACGCACTTTCCGATTAAAATGACGTTTTATATTCCAGACAATATTTAAAATACAAAACCAGTTAAAAAAAGAACAAAGGAAATAGTCATATGGATTATAAATAAATTATAATTTCAGGTATTTAAAAATCGCCACTGGGGAAAAACAAATTAATGCTTATTAATGGATCAATTAGTAAGTCGTTGACCTTCTACATGGTGACCACAGAGTCTAACACTAACAGATTTAAAATTTCTTTCAAGGACACGGTCTGCTTCTCTTTGTATAGTGGTCACCTGTTGCTTTCACCTACCCAAAAGACTTCCAATGATTTATTCCATGATGGAATTCTCTATTGCTACATGGATGGTTTTATTGAATAAAAGATAAGTTTCTTTTAATAATACTTGTTAATAAAACAAACTTGTAAAGACGTACATCTTTTTCTGAATATCCCAAAGAAATTCAATATCTATACAATTTGCTTCAAGTGGCTGATTTATTTATATTTGTAGCACAGATATATTTTATTTGATGAAAATTAGAAAATCTTCGAACGAACCAAAATTGAAAAATTGCTAATAACGTAAAAAAATAGTAGAAAGTTTTTAAAAATATAATCTGCATTAATAAATATTTGACACATATGTACATAATTTGGCGTTTTAGAAGAAAGTTAATAAAATAAACAATTGCTTTTTTTATTACTTTCTACCACTGATTTATTAAAATTAATTTCTCAGAAGTCAAAAATTGGATTTCACTTAAAGGGAAATTCGAAAAATCCCACTTTATTTGAAAAATATGAATATTTCACATCAATTTCAGGCAAATACAAGGAGAAGGGAAAGCTGCAAACATTATCTTTCTACTACAACTTTCTCTGACTCATACAAACTTTATTTTCTATGAGCTTATTTTCTATGTAATTTATTTTACTTAAGAATAATATTTAACAGGAGTGTAAAAATAAATATCTGAGATGAAAATCAGAAATATAAATATAAATTCTTTTTTTGTAGATGCAAACTAAAGATACAAATTTTGTTATCAAGTACCTGTAGTTAATGGTTTCAGCAGAACCATTGAAAAGAAGTCCAGCATAAATTGTAAGCAGAGCAGCAGCAACTCCAAGCAAAGTCATTGTTGTCCCAACAGTGAATCCAAGACTTAGTCGTGAAGCAATTCTGTTTAGCATTATGGTCACAAAAAGTGGGAGTATTTCTGCTGAAGGAAGGGGAAACGACAGGAGTTTAATTTTAAATTCAACATTCACATCCACACTGCTGAAAAGCCAAAACGATTGCCGTTCATTTATCAGCCAAAACGAACCTTATCAAGCTTTGCTAATTTTTATCCTGATTAAATCTACCTGAAAAAGTTCAGGAGTGATAAGATAGATTGTTTCAGATTAAGTATTTTTTCCACACGTTTTGCTGTTTCCTTTAAGCTTTATTCAACAAATCAATAAATAAATGCACTTTCCTAGAGCAAAAAATTGCAGATATTCATGGAAAGCTTTTCAAAAGCATTACAAAAGTTCCTTCCATTGTCCAAAGGTAAGTTTCAAATTGCAACGTCATTCCGAATTGATATTTGAAGGAGTAAATTATCTCTGCATATATTAGAATCTATTTTTGTCATCATTCTTTGGAAGCACAGGATGGGTTTAGGTCAAAGAAGAGAGACAGACGGAGATGCGATTGAAACTTAGTCTTATTTGTAACGAGTTATATATAAATAGTGGCAAAGATATATATATTTATATAACTAAAAAATGATTTACAAAAAAATGGGGTGGTAATAAAACTTAGAGAATTGACATATCGACGAATCCATTTCTTTCTTCTTATTATTGTTATTCGTCTCCCCTTATGGCTCTGTATTTTGTTAATTCGTTTGGAAAGACGCGATTCAATTCCACCAACATGTTTGCTTTGAATTTTCTGTATGCGTCGATCTTTCCCTTGACTTGTTCATTTTTCGTTAGCGCTTTTTCTATACAGTCTTTGGTATACAGTTGTGGGTTGCGACCTTGGTCTATGTAACTGCAAAAGATAAATTAACATGATTATTGCAAGTGGTGTCGATTTTACCAAAAGTTTTGAAAATTTGGAAAATTTGAAAATTCAAACATCTAATAATTGAGTATTTGAATATTTAAAAATAAGAAATTTCCAAAAATCAAATATTTTGATTGACAATATTCAATTTTTACATTGATGTTAAAATGTACTCACTCGAATACTTCTAAAGGAACATGAACATCCTGAACTTGGGATTTAAGTTTGTCAATTTCTTGCAAACCGCTCACAAGTCCTTGTCTAAAAAGGTCAAAATTACCAATTACCGTTATTTATTCATTTTATAAAGGCTATTTTGATATTCATTTTATAAGCTTTATTTTTCTAATGCTAAAAAAATTAAATTTTCTTTAACAAATTTATTACTTATTTTATATTCAATTTTACAGTCTTTTATAATTTTAGCTCACAAGGCCTTGTCTAAAAATGTCAAAATTAACAATTATGGTTATTTATTCATTTTATAAAGAATATTTTGATATTAATTTTATAAGCTATATGTGTCTGTTATTACAAAAATTAATTTTCTTTAACAAATTTATCACTTATTTTATATTCAATTTTACAATCTTTTTAAACTTCAATGATAATTTGTGATTCCCTTGATTGACCCCATTAGTTGCTCCGCATTTTAAACAAGTACCATGAACAATAAAGTCGGGTTTAAATATGCAGCAGCATGTTGGTCAATTACTTGACCCACAATACCATTGTTCCGAATAATCAGTGGCTCATGGTTATTATATTCGAAATTCCAGTGGAAGTCTGCAATTTTGTGGATTTACGTTATTTCGCAGTAAAACATTTGACAATTCACAAATACGTCCTTTTGCGTTGGTTAACTATCAATATAATTGCACGTTGCACAGAAAAAAAAATACCAGAAATTCGGGGCACTCTTTAACGAAAACATGTACATATTATTTATCTATTAGTCGTCCTTTGGTGACGAGAAACAACGAACCACATAATTTAGGAACGCGTTAATAAAAAATATGGAAGAAGTAAGTGTTAATCCTTAACTTACATTTTTTGGTTTAAGACATTTTGTCCCTGAGGCTGAAAATCGCTTACTATTATGCGAATCTGTCGTACGTTTTCGATAAATAGCTCGAGCTGCGTTTCTAAATTTTCCAAGGCTGACGCCATTATTGCTTAGTCCTTAGGTTAGTCGTTTCGTCCGTGTCGGGAAAGTAATTGTCGCAGCTGCAGCAAAGTCTCCACCACCCGCTGGATCGCAGCCATCGACGCAGGTGCGTTCTTTTATTGCAACTTTCACCATTTTCTTATAGTAATTTTTAAAAAGTCACTATATTTACGATTATCTTGAAATTAATTTTGTTATTGCGATAAAAATTTCGAAATTTTTTCGTCTTTGGAACTAATATTTATTTCTGGAAAAATTATATTTGTTGTAACTAATACATAAGGTTTTTATTAGCGAATATTAGTAATTCTCTACCATGGAAACACGTCGAAAATATTTTTGAGGAAAGTTCTTTCGAATTTTTTAAAAATAATAAGAACCCCTTGTTTTTGGTAGCATTTCCATGAAACAGTCATTTTTCCTCACATAATATTATTCAGAATAAATAATTACAACGGGATATATTTCGTTAACGGAAAGTTTTTGTGTAATTACGTTTTATAATTCATATTATTATAATAATAACGACAATAATTTTTATTCACTTAACGTGAAAAGTTCTATAAATGAAATGTCTAGAGTAAAATTATTAGAAAATCCTATAAATTTCTAAAAGTTTCGGAAATTTGAAACAACAACAACAACAACAACAACAACAATAATAATACTAATAATAACAATAATAATAATAGGGAAGGGTCTTATATTTTTATATTTTAAAAAAAAGTGTGCAAAATTACAAAAGGGCAGAATTCTATATTCTGTCTCATAGTCAATAAAAGAATAGCATGAAAATGGTATAGTATTTATTCGCAATCCATGTCACAATCAGATAACAATTATACCAAATCAATTTATCTCATAATTGTTATTAATATTTATTCTACTAGCATAAATGGAAACGTTATGTTTATGTTAGCAATTTAAAAAATTTAAAAATTAATAAATAAGCGGAGAAGAACCTTTTTTTAAATTTTAAAAAATCGTTATTTTTGTCCCATAATATTGGCAGCCCTGTTGACAGGTGTTAGTAATAACAGCAATTCTAACCAATAATGTCAACGATATTCACGGGTGATTGATACTTCGAAATACCTTAGCGATTAATTGGGAAAATGAATCGACCGCATATTATTATCGGTAAGGTTAAAATTTGTCATTTCCAAAAATAACTTGAATTCGCGTAAAGGAAAAACGACGATTAGAAAGACTAATTCAAGAAAAGTTAGGTTATGTAACAATCAAAAATTTCTTTCAGGCGGAGGAACCGGTTACATAGGAACCTGTTTGGCCCAGACACTCAGGTACGATGGCGCCAGGACGACAACTATATCCCGAATGCCGGGTCCTGGAAGAATGTCATGGGTATTTCTAATACAGAGATTTTATTAAACCCAGCAAGTTTTTTTTTTTAAATTCTTGGCAAACTTGTAAACAAAAATAATGATTATATTTCATGAAATGTAGAACTTTTAGTTTATCGTTTTTGTATAAGAAATTTATTTTATCCTTGTTTATTTTTTCACACCAGTTAATAAAATACTTGAATTTGTTGCAATCATGAATTTATACATTTGAATTCTAACAGAAAATATATTTAAAATTGTGAATTTTAATTTTTAAAAATAAAACACTCAATTTTTCTTCATTTAATTTTAATATATTTGTTTAAGGATACATTTAAAATAATAATTTTCATTTAAAGGAGGTTACAAAAATTGATGTTTTTTATTTAATTTTTCTTTATATTCATGAAATTGTTCAACTATTAGGATACAATTTATTTTACCAGTTTCCTTTTTTAAATTTCTTAGCAAGATTTGGAACGATACGGACTACCGGAGGACACTAAAGCCGTGATAAACGTTGCTGGTCAAAATATCCTCAGTTTTACCCAAACTTGGACGCCTGGATTCAAGCAAAATGTTTGGAACAGCAGAGTGGAAACCACCAAAGCCTTGGCCAAAGCCGTCCAAGCTACCAAAGCTTCCAGTTTTGTTACTATTTCTGGAGTTGCCTACTATAAACCCGGAGAGAAGGAATACACGGAATACGACAAATGCGAAACCTACGATTTCTTATCTGGTAAGAAAATAAATCCAAGAAACTTATTTTCGAAATGTTACTTCAAAAAATTGGTGAACGTAAAGTTTTTTGTAAATAAGAGCAAATAAAACGATTAATATTTACAGTGCTTTAGAATTTTCAAAAATTCAAGTTTGTAGCTTTCCTTTGGCAGAAATAGTTTTTTTTTTAATTTTGATTTATGGATAATGGTTTTTTTTTCCGTATTTTTGTTATATAGAACTGTGTAAAGCTTGGGAAGATGCGGCGAAGCTCCCTAAAGAATGTAACACTCGGCAAGTTACGATAAGATCCGGAGTCGTTTTAGGAAGATTTAGCGGCATGATAAAACAGATATTTATGCCATTCTGGTTTGGACTCGGGGGTCGCATCGGTACTGGAAAACAATACATGCCATGGATTCACATCCACGATTTAGTGGAATTATTTAATTTTGCAATTTATAATAAAAGTGTCACTGGTATTTTAAATGGAGTTGCGCCAGAGGTAAGAACATAAATTTCCTTTTATCCAAACGGATAAAAATTTTTCTTAATAAATTAATAAATAAATTACATGAATTTCAGTTTTATCCTATGCCCAAAAACTGCTGATATAAATAAATAATAAAAAATCTGGAATATCCTTATTTAATAGAATTTTTTATTAGAAGAGTAATTAATAAAAAAAATGTTTTCAGATAATAACGAACGAGCAATTTACAAAAGCTTTTGCAAAAGCATTGGGCAGACCCGCATTCTTCCCAGTTCCAAGCTTTGTATTCAATTTATTACTGAATAAGGAACGAGCGAAGGTAAGAAAACTGAAACTAAATCTTTACTTTAAATGAATAAGCTTTTAACGACGATTCTTTTTTTCCTAGATCGTGTTAGAAGGGCAAAAAGTTGTTCCGAAAAGAGTCCAAGAATTAGGTTTTGAGTATGAGTATAAGGATATTCAAAGCGCTTGCAATCAATTCGGTACTTTAGTGTATTTGGATGGCTATTAAAACAGAAACAGAGAGAACTTCGAATCCTTTCCTCCCAAACCCGTAGAATGATATGTAGAAACTAGTTGTGAGATTCGATATTGTACAATAAAGACGGAAGTCACTTGTTATTTATTTTTATTCAACAAAAGGATGATATATCGGGAAGGGGGCGAAGCTTTCGCAGTTGAATCTGCTCTATTTTTTATAAATAAATGACTTGTTTATTCCACAGCCATATTTCGTTTCTGACAGAGTCTCAAACATTTTTTACAATTTTCAGTGAAAGGCCCTCGTCTCAAATTCGCGTTACTCTCGTTCCTGCGATTGCTTATTATCGGAGTACTCTGGTACTGATGCACGGAAATCCCACGAATATTTTCCATACTGCCATTTTTCCCGATAGGAAGGGAATTCGTAACACCTATTTCCTTCGCGAGCAACGATTTTTCTGTCAAAAGACTTTTCAAAAAATCTTCTTCGGAGTCGGAGTAGAATAATTGATCGCAAGAATCGGAGACAATCAAAGGTCGGAGCTTTTTTATATTTAAATAACTCGTGATCTCCTTTTTCAGCATCTGAATTTCATTTCTCGTTAATCCTTGCGTACCGAAAATCGAGATCTTCCCGTTTTTTTGTAGGAGGAACAGTCCCATTTCTTGGGACGTTCCCACGTGTCTGATGTCACTCAATTTTATAATTGTGTAGGATTTTGGGGGTATTTTGAAAAATAATTTCTCAATCCAATGATATTTGCAAATCATTGCCGAGTTCTTCTCTTTGTTTAAAATGAGATCCTCCCATTCACCTAAACTATCCAGACCAAACATGATTTCGCCAAGTACCAAAGCGACAATCAAAAGGAAATTTTGCGTTACGTGACGAACCAATTTTAGGAAAAGTAACACTGAAACTAAAGAACGAGGTATTAATGAAATTACGAACCAATGATTTTTTCATGTTACTTCGAAAAAGAATTTCGTTATCTTACGGCTGAACAACAGCCAAGTGATAATTCCTGGCCTTCGGGTAACATGTAGCTGGAGTTTGTTTGAAATGAGAATTTTGGGCTTCGTTAGAAAAATCATTTTCTACTCGGGAATTTTCGAATAGCAAAATTTTGACATCCGTTGCTACATCCACGGTTTGCACAAACTGAACTGAAGTTGCATTCGTAAATTCATTTGAAGCTGTGCAATTATCTTCTTTTCCATATATACATATATGTGTGTGTTTTTTTATTAAATGTAAATGTCGAAAGATCGTATTCCATTGATAGGAAAATTTATTTTTCGGATTAGAATTGGATTTCCAATCGCAGTCTCTCAAAAATCCTAACTATAATACTTATAATTACTTGACATAAACAAATCTAAAAAAATTTTAATTCAAAAAAAGGATCATTCGGGTTTCATAAAATTTGCGATATTATCTTTTTTACAAACGTATTCCGAAGGGCATTGATGAGTCATTCCGTAATCGATAGCTTTTCGAAATTCATTCATTGTTTTTTCGTATTTTGCTTCATAAGTTGTGGATCTAAAAATAAAAATAATAAATTTATTATATATTATAGATGTTTCTGAAAATTTAGCTAAAGATTTTCGGGTGATGGTTTCAATCCATAGCAATGGATCTATCTCACTATAGCCGTAAAAGAGACCTACATATAAATAAATGACGGATAAAAAAAGATAAATAATTACTGAGGCATTAGTTTCGTAGTTTGCATTAAAATCTCAGCTGCATCGAGGTAACCCTTAGCTGTGTAAGGATCTTCGCAAGCTGCTCTGTATAAACAGGAATCTCCCAGTAAAAATCCCAGTGCTAATGCCATTTCTCCCTCGGATACAACATCGTCTATTAAATAAACAAACAATAATTAACTGTTAAGAATTAGATGTTCAAAAAAATTCCTTCAAATTTCTACATTATTTTATATTATTTAATTCATTTTTATATTATACTTTATACCTTGAAATTTTGTTGTAAATAATTGATCAGTATTTTTTTCAAATTTCTTACGAAATTTTAATATCACAATCCCAATTTTTATTCTTATCATTAGGGGGTATGGTTACAGAAATTACTACTTACCTGCCATTAAATCTCGAGCTTTGTATCCTTGAGTTCCTAGGTATCCAGCCCCGAAAACTATTGCTTTGAGTATCAAGAGTATGAATAAATTTGATAAGTTCAAATTTAGTACCTGCAACAATTTCACTTTCTCGCAGCCAATATATATATATCCTTCGTTATATGTTATTTTATATATTTATCATATATATTTAGTTTTCAATGAGTTAGTAACTTTTTAATACCATTTTCCAAGTTCATAAAAAGTCCTCTGCTCTGATATTAATTTATTATTGATTATTAATAGATAATAAATTATTATCTATTATAATTGACATTTAAAATGTTTAGTCACTAAATCTTAGCAAACTAAATTTTTATATAAATCTTTCAAATATTTTTATTTTTATTTAAGAATTTTTTCGCCCCAAATATTTACCTGACTGCTGCTACCGGTTCTTTCGATGATTTCTTTTGCGATGCTAGTCAGCATCGAGCCACCGTTAAATTTTTTCTGCCCTTTTTCATAATTTACCCCATGGTCTGTGTTTCTTGCAAAAACGCCGTAAAACAGTAACGCGGCGAGTACCAATTTCGGACCGAAATGGAGCAACATTTCCAGAATTATAGAACCTTTCTACTCGATTATTATACGTACTTGTGAAATCTGAACAAGAATAAAGTTTCAGGGAGCAGGTCGGGATGAAAACTGAATACGAGCGATGCTAAAACTTATTTTATAACTCGGGATGGCCTTAAACGACTGTTACCAAAGCGTGAGAAGTCGAAGTAAGCCACGTGTGCCTAATAAGTCTCTAATTTTGCACTTAAATGTCGCTTTCCTCGTCTGATTTTCTCCATTGTGTCACAAAATGCGTGTTTCACTTTTCAAAACTTTCTTTGTTTTCTCAATTTCTTTTATGTTTCTCCGCCGTTTTGACGGAAATAAGTAGCGAAAGTTTTAATTTTCAGTAAAACTTACTTTCATGGGTGTAGAATTGTGCCTGGATTTGTAATTTACAATCTCCCAAACATTTATTACCAATCCATAATAACGTTCTAATAATCGTCAATTAGAAAAGTAATATTATACTAAGTGAGTTGTTAAAAAATTATCAAGATACCAAACTGCCTAAATTATATATTGCAACTTAACTGCTGAAAAGAGGGAAGAACTTTTCCCTCTCCCCATCTTAGCTCTTTTGAAAATTACAGGCTTTCTTAAGAAAGTTTAATAGGAGTTAGACAATTATTACTTCAGCAACAGTGAGGAAAAAGAAACTTCTGTCTTTAATCATAATATATGCAAGTTCACCCTTGTCTCTTTATACTTATTTTGAAAAGTCGGGGGTGCATATTCGATGAATGAGCAGCTACTTAACTTCTTAATGGCTTTCTATTTAGACATGAAACTTTCAATTGCGTTTCTTTTTCTCCCTTTCTTCATTATTTTCAGCTCCATTATTAATTAATGCGGTATTCAACAGATGTTTAATTAAAATGCTATTATTAACATCACTTCATTAACATGAAATATCATTCTTGTTCACTGTAAGACATTGGTTCCTCGCTTAGCCTGGTATTTATTTACAGACAAGTTAGGACCTGCTCTAAATTTAAAGGGTCCGTGACGTAACCATTTCTAAATATAGCCAACTTATTTGCAACGTCGTGGACGTTCATTGTATGACATTGGTTCCTCGCCTAGCCTGGTATCACAGACAAGTTAGGACCTGCTCTAAATTTAAAGGGCCCATGACGTAAGCATTTCTAAATATAGTCAACTTTTTTGCAACGTCATGGACGTTCTTTTTATGACATTGGTTCCTCGCCTAGCCTGGTATTTATTTACAGACAAGTTAGGACCTGCTCTAAATTTAAAGGGTCCGTGACGTAACCATTTCTAAATATAGCCAACTTATTTGCAACGTCGTGGACGTTCATTGTATGACATTGGTTCCTCGCCTAGCCTGGTATCACAGACAAGTTAGGACCTGCTCTAAATTTAAAGGGCCCATGACGTAAGCATTTCTAAATATAGTCAACTTTTTTGCAACGTCATGGACGTTCTTTTTATGACATTGGTTCCTCGCCTAGCCTGGTATTTATTTACAGACAAGTTAGAACCTGCTCTAAATTTAAAGGGCCCGTGACGTAAGCATTTCTAAATATAGTCAAATTTTTGCAACGTCATGAACGTTCATTGTATGACATTGGTTCCTCGCCTAGCCTGGCATTACAGACAAGTTAGGACCTGCTCAAAATTTAAAGGGCACATGACGTAAGCATTTCTAAATATAGTCAACTTTTTTGCAACGTCATGGACGTTCTTTTTATGACATTGGTTCCTCGCCTAGCCTGGTATTTATTTACAGACAAGTTAGAACCTGCTCTAAATTTAAAGGGCCCGTGACGTAAGCATTTCTAAATATAGTCAACTTTTTTGCAACGTCATGAACGTTCATTGTATGACATTGGTTCCTCGCCTAGCCTGGCATTACAGACAAGTTAGGACCTGCTCAAAATTTAAAGGGCCCATGACGTAAGCATTTCTAAATATAGTCAACTTTTGTGCAACGTCATGGATGTTCTTTTTATGACATTGGTTCCTCGCCTAGCCTGGTATTTATTTACAGACAAGTTAGAACCTGCTCTAAATTTAAAGGGCCCGTGACGTAAGAATTTCTAAATATAGTCAACTTTTTTGCAACGTCATGGACGTTCATTGTATGACATTGGTTCCTCGCCTAGCCTGGCATTACAGACAAGTTAGGACCTGCTCAAAATTTAAAGGGCACATGACGTAAGCATTTCTAAATATAGTCAACTTATTTGCAACGTCATGGACGTTCATTGTATGACATTGGTTCCTCGCCTAGCCTGGTATTACAGACAAGTTAGAACCTGCTCTAAAGTTAAAGGGCCCGTGACGTAATCATTTCTAAATATAGTCAACTTATTTGCAACGTCATGGACATTCTTTTTATGACACTGGTTCCTCGCCCAGCCTGGTATTTACAGACAAGTTAAAACTGCTCTAAATTTAAAGGGCTCATAACGTAATATACCGAATACGAATGGTTTGCGTTAGAGGTTCGACAAATTCAGTACAGGTTCTAACTTGTTTGTAAATACCGAGTCTCATATCATACTATAAATAGAAAACATTAAAAGCTGATTTAGAAAAGTTTAAAGCCACGTTATGACACAAAGGATTGCTATTCCACTTGATACAAAAATATAACTGTTGGTACAATTTATTGTACTTCTGAATCTTTTATCTAAGAAAATAATAACAATATAAAAATAAACCGGGGTTCTATTCCCAAAACTTTTGAATCCTGAGAGATTTTTCAAGCTTCTCTAATTTCTCCGTTTTCATCTCTTTCCATTAATTATAATTTTAAGTGACTATCGCGACAGCGGCTCGGCCTCACGGTACGGTTTAATCAAAATCTTCCCGCCCGCAAAAGGTCAACTACAGTTTTTTCCTCCACAGATTTTTTTTTAAATTTCAAAATTATTTAAAAATTAGGGTCACAGGACAATTAAATGCAGCTACTTTGTTATTCATTTATTATTATCAATAAATAAATAGCACAAAAAAGTGAAATTTAATATTGAATTGAATTGAAAATGAGATTTGCAGGAGATCCAAGTGTAACTGATTTATTTTTCATTCATTTTTCACGAATAATTATTCCAAAGAGGTGTCATTAAGTTACAAAATTACGTAGTATACAATAATCATATTTAGTGTATAAAATTTCTTCTCCTTCCACTTACTCTTATACGTAATTCCATTACCTGCAAATTCACTCCTTTTTTTTAACAGCCCATAAAACGGAGAGATATCCAGCGGATGTTCGCAGAACCTGAAGAGCATGACGATTTCATAAAAACGCCAAATAGAAAAATCCTCTCAAGGGAGAAATCTCATACTCACGTTTGTCCATAACATAAACGTGAGCGATACGAATTTCCCAGCTGTAATTTCTACCGGAATCTGCGACCGCATTAACACAAATAACAGTGATTTCGATTTATCCACCGATAACCCATACCACGCGGACTGATAACAACTGTCTCCCATTCGAGCGCTCTGCAAAGCAATCCGAGGCAATTGTTGCTATTTTTTTCTCTCCAAAATTTTGTGGTGACAAGAAACGAAACCGAAGCTGAAAATTGGATTTTACACTCCAGAGGGTTTTTGGCTCTAGAATTTTAAGATTCAGCTCCGTCTTCGAACGATCACCGGTCAGAAAAGGGATCAGTACCTCGTACGTTAGTCTTTCCCCGATATAACAGCAGATAAACATATGAAAAGTCGTATGACCAATGTGTGATACGAAAAACAGCATTTCTAAGCTAGAAAAGTTCTCAGTCGATTTACCCGAAACCGCCTAAAAACGGTGAGAATGGTAACGATAAATTAGAATAATAATGGAAAAATAAAAGAGTAACTCGTTTGTTATTTGATTAGTTTCCATTCTTACCATTATAAATCTGTATCCCTGAAAGCAAAAGATAATAATGCAGGAAGTCACCTCTACCAGGAGTAAAAGATTAAAAGAATTTTCAACAACGTCTGCGATTCTTGAAAGAAAAGATTTTTTTTAAATGGAGATGAGTTTTAGGTTTACATACTGAAATCTGGAACTTTGGAGGTTTCGGAAGCTTACTTCTTATTTTACAAAATTCAATAATTCCAAATTGCAAAAATTGCCGAGGAATATGTATTTACAGATCTCAGAATCTCAAAGTTCTATACAAATTTCAGATGAAATTTTTTTGCGAAAATAACAATTGTTCTAGAAAATAATTATAAATAATTAACAAATATATTGGGTTGGGGAAAAAGTAATTTCGGCTTTTATCATGTTTTTCAATGGGATAAACCGAAATTACCTTTTCCCCAACCCAATATTTATTAGTATCGTTATTTTATATGTTACTTGTTCCAATTATAATTAGAAAGCAAGTAAGTCTTCAAATTTCAAAACGAATTTTTCGCTTGGAAAAATTTAGGCTATAATCGAGAACATTTTTTTCCTTTCCAAACTCTGCATCATCTAGCTAAAAAATATATTTTCAGATCTTAAAACTCCAAAGAACCATATTTCAGTTGGAACTCTTTAACTTGATGAGAAAAATCTGTTATAAAAATACAAGTTTCTAAAAATTTGCAAACTGTCTCCTTATGAATTAAATATCTTACAAAAAATTAAATACCTATAAAGTCTACGATGTTGGATAACGATAACTCGAAATTTTTTCCAGTACGACTTATGATCCTCTTTGTTACAGAATTGAGAAATGTTCAGGAGAGACAACTGCAAATTAGCAAACTGCCCGCATAAGTGTAACATTACCATGGCGAGGAAGGAATCGGAACAAGAGTAGCTACAAGTCGAACAGGAAACAGCAAGGATTTGAAAAAAGCATAGTATTATGTAAGTGATATCGTTATTAATATTGAAAGGATACGTTGACGGATAAAATACAGTTTTTTCGTAATATCCACCTGCTTTGACACCAGCATGGACCTTCATGGAAAAGTGTATTATGAAGTATGACGTTACTGTCACGTATCCTAAGATAACGCAGGACTTTCCTATCCCGTTGCATATTTTCGACATTCTTAGCATGTTCTCACGTTCCAGATTTTTTCTTTCCAGCATCCAATCTTCGTTCATTCGCCGTAGAAGCCACGAGATTTCTTAAGTGGAAAAAAAACGAGAAAATTTGGATACTCAAAATTAGGAGAAATTAATCGAACGATTTTTCCTGAAATTCCTAATAATGTTTTTTGGGACGAGATAGCTGCGGAGGAATTATTTGAGTCTACAAATATTGAAAATTCATAGGTGAGCTAATTTTTGGATTTTCAATTAAATAAATTTTTTATTTTATTTTTTAGTAATTTGGAATTCTAAGATTTTGAATTAAAATTTCTTTTATAACTCGAAAGGGGAATTTTCTGTTGAATGATTTCTGAGTAGAGGGACATCGCTTTTTTAAAATTTGTGTGTGATGATTTTTCACATTTTTAATTTAATTTAATTTTTTTAAAATAAAAACTTCCAGTAATTATGGAATTTTTAATACCAAGTCAGAAGGTCACAAATTCATGGGGGATAATTTTAATAATTATAATTATTATAAATTCCAAAATATCTTAACATCTGTAATACCAGTACCTTTTCGATGGAACCCCATCGTCAGGAGCTTCACGAAAGCGACGAAAACCGGGATGGTATTCGTGAGGTTCAAAATGACTTTATCAATATCATCCCAGTAATTCCACAAATCCGCAATTTGAGGAATCGTGCAAACACAGAGGATGATTAGCGCTGGAAACAGGAACTTATATTCGCTCATCCTCTTACGAAAATTTTCCTTCCCCTCTTCGTTTGAGGGCCAAAGACCCAGGGTAGTCATGATGCGACGATTCCATAGAGTGACCCTTTCAAAATCTAGCGACCAAATTTTGATTCTTCTTTATCTACAAGTTACACTTGTCGGAAGAAGCTTTTCCCTTACCGTTCATAAGTGGAAGTCGTAAGTTTTCGCGGTAAAGCTCGAGAAGAAACTAATCGTTTAAGTTCAAAGGGAGCTTCTTCGCAAGAACTGCGCATGTTCACGAAACAATTAAAAGTTTAATAATTCAGAAGAAACAATTATTTTAATGGATAATCCGACATATAAGTTCTGCTAAGAGAACTTGTCCCATTAACAATTCGCAGAAGTTTAGAAACTTCCCCGACTATAATAAGCATGCAAGTATATTTCCATAACACTGGATCTAAAGCATTCAGATCAGTGTGGAAGAGAGTCAATAAGTTCTTCTTTGTAGAAAATACGGTTTTTTTTTTAAATTATCAGTAGTGTCTGAACTTTGTTAACGCGATTATTATAAATTTCCTTAGGAAATATTTATATTTTTCCAATAAATTCTTTTGAAGTCCAACCATCGTCGTCGTGCTATAAAGGAGAGGAGGTTTGTGAAAGTTAAAAGCGACTGGTCCAAGAAAAATCTGAATATTCCCAAATCTCAAACCTTCTTGCACGAAGACGACGATGCTCTCGTTCGTTTTTTATTAATATCAAATTGTATAAATTAAGTAAGAATACAATTGGAACAAGCAGGTAGTTGAAATTTCAGTCGAAAATGCATCTCGTTTGCTAATAAAATTAGGTATTAAATAAACTAAATATCAAAACTGTGTATATATACTTTAAATAAATTCATCTTTTGCTATTTACATGTTTTGGCGTCGATCTTATCCTTACGAGTAGCCAACAACGACCCGAAGCTAAATATTTCTATCCCAAATGACTAAGAATTATCGAACTCTATTTTTTCTTCTAATGAGAAAATCTTGCCAATCCAGGATCGAGTAATTTTCGAAACTCTGAGGTCAAGATAGAAATCCTACATTTCTTTAAAACATTTTTCCCCGTTCCTGTTCTATAGGTTTCTTCTGGAAATATTTTATAGCCTCGAAATTTAATATAAAGAAAACGAAATATTTAGCGAAGGGTCAGCTTTTGGCTAGAGGGCTAGTAGCTAACTTCGAGAGTTTTTTTAAATTTAGTCCTTCCCACTGACACACGAATGCCTGGCTTTTCATAGACGTGCAAAGAATCGCCTAATTTGTTTTTTGCAATAAACAAAACTCGCATTCGAAGCAAAATTTCCTTTTTCTAATGAAACTGTTGCAATAGAAATAGCAGATTCAGTTCCTCGGTGTCCTGAAAGAAAGTATCGTCGTGCACTTTCTTGCGAGTAGAAAAAAGTTCCGGGGAAAAATGCCCGGAATAGAAAGCAGCTGTTTCAATGACGGCTCATTTTTTCAACATTTCTGTAGTTTCCTGCGTCGGAAATTTACTTGCTTTCTTTTGCGATCCTCTAATTGCTAATTCGTCGCTTCTGTTTCCAGGCTTTGGTTTCTCGGTGTAACGAAGTGGAAAGGTAGTAAAATTAGAAAAAGACGTTTCCTGGTCTGGCTTGTTGGCAGAGAAATTTCGAGCAATCGTGTCTTCTGACAGCATCCATGACTTCTTCAAAATGACTGGAAACTAGAGCTGCTGCACCCGGATGAATTCTGAAATGGGTAAGTAAAATATTCATTAGAATCAAAGTTGTTAATGGAAAAATTTTTCATTATTCCCAACTTACTATTGGATCTGATTTTTTTAATCGACTAATTTTTATTCTCTCAGTTTTCCCATGAAACGGATTTTTATTATTTAAAATTTGCTATTTGATCGCGTTTCACATCAGATCAATTTCCGTATTGGACCAATTTTTCCGTTAAAATAATTTTATCGTTCCAAATTTACCCTTAAAAAAAGATTCTTAATTGACGAACTTTTAATTGCCCAATTTATTCATTAAAGGAATAATTGTTATATCAAATTGAATCTGAAATTAAATTTCTTAATACAGTAATTTCTATTTTTTTAAAGGAATCTCAGTTCAAGTAGAATTTTATCACGAGTTGAAATGTTTCTCACAAGGTAGTGATTCAGAAAAACGAGGAGAATATCGAGGTGGAGAGTGAATTTCATTTTCTGCAATTGCAACTCTCTTACCGCGTGCGTGTTTTCTCTGAGGACATTACAAACAAGGAACCGGAGGCAAGAATGATAATCTCTTGTCTGTCGTGTCTCGAGAAAGGGGAATTTTTAGTGTTTTTCTCGTCTAACGCTCGTACGTTGCTATCATCGCACCAAACTGGGTGATGCAGTGAAATTGTGCTAAGAGGTAAAAGTTGAATCAGTCAGTAGGACGCTGCTTCGTACGAGCGAAAGCTAAAAGAAAGTTATATTCTCTATATACGGTCTATACCTATACGGTTTCATTTTGAAATTGAATTACACCTTGCAATGGCAGAAGTCCGCTAGACTTCGAGAAGAGAAAGGATTTCACGGACTCGAAATTTTCTCGTCTTACCGGATTCTCTCTTTCTCAGTTTCCGTTCTTCAAATTTATGCACAATCTTTTCTGGTATTTTCGAATACCGTGTTACGTCATTTCCTCTGAAATTCCAATCCGACTGTTCAGAACTCCAGAGATAACTCTATTTTTCATATATTTTTTTAATTGATCTCCTTTCCGTATGTCAGGTAGAATTTTCGTTTAATTAGAAAAAAAACAGTTAAAACCTTAATAAGTTAGAATAACTTATAATGTGACAATATTATATTAAATCTTCAATTAGAGGTTTGATTTTTATTATTTTTAATATTTTAATAATTAAGCTTAAAAATATAAATTTTGTACTAAATTATGAGAAATTTCTACACTATTTTTGTTTTCTTTTGTTATAAAGAAAGTTTCAATTTAAAAAAATTGTTAATACTGTTATCTCCATCTGGAATAGCAGATAGACGTTTTTTTCTTTTTCTCCAACAATTCCAGCAACTGTATCGACTCTTCTCCGATTGTCAACCGACGAGACAGGTGACGTCTCACCTTTGGAAAAACAGAATCCGGATTTCAAGAAAGAAAATAAAACGTGATTACGTAAAGAATTCTCATTGTTATCCGCGACCTTTCAGGCATTCACGGATCGCAAGAAACCACCACGAGAGGAATGCTCGTCCATTTCAAGGCGTGAACTCTTTTTCCTCGACTGTTCCAGTGGAACAATCTCATCCGCGAAAGGTCACACTCGCATACTTACGAAGTAAGAAGAGCTGCCATTTTTTTTTCCATAAATGCCATCGCTTCGGCTCCTTTTTCCACCATTGCATCGCAGAAAATCCGTTTGGCACAGGGCGTGCTGGACCAGTCTCCAGAAACGTGAGTTACTTCCTCAAGCTCCGCGTTCTCCAGATTCTGGAGAACATCCCCCAACTCCATTTCGCTCTTCTCCACATCCCTACGTATCCTTCTGATGGATTCCCCGCCAGCATCGGACCCCATCGCGCCGTCGACCAGCTCCAAAACGTTCTCCAGCTTGTCCCGTTGAGGATCTTCCAGAAAATTGTCTCCCCCGACAACAACTATCGTCCCTTCGTCCTTCTTCGGCTTCGAATTCTTCCCAGGGATCAGAATTTCCGTGACATCGATGCTGCCAGGCTTCGCTGGCACGTCAATCTCCACGATCTCGGACATGGAATCCGCTCCTTTACGCTGGAATCGTTTATTCCTCACCAGATTGCCTTGTTTTTCCGTTTCCAACAGATCCAGGAAATCGAGGCTCCTCTTTCTGCGACTTTTCTCCCCGGTTTGAGAACTTTTTTCGTCCGCATCTACCTTCTTCTCGTTTTCCAGCACCAAGAGGATCTCCTCGTCGCCGAATCTGGATTCCATGGATCTCTGGCTGTCGCTGTTGGAGCGTTTCAGCATATCCACGTCCAGGTACCTGCCAACGGCTACCGCACCGATGCCTAGAGCCGCTCCGGAGGCCACCAGACCCAAGGCCGGGATCAGAATCGAAGACCCGGAGGCTGCGACTGTTCCGAGTTTCTCCTGAGCCTCCGGCTGCTGGAGCCTGTTGGAGAGCCCCAGATTCTGCGAGATCTTGTGCGTGGCTTCTACCAACGGGTCGAACACGGGCTTCGTCAACTGGGACACCTTCTCGACGCTCGTGGAGAAGCCGTTCTTCAGGTTCTCCGAAATCTTTATCCAAAACGGCTGGTCGTTGGGTCTTTTTAAGCCGTAGAAGTGCTGGTTGGGGTAATAGTTTTTGTTGGAGTACGAATCTACGATGTTCTTGTCGTTCAGGACGTACTTCTTCTTCTGCCGCTGCTCCGTGAAAGAATGCTGGTTCTCCGGAAAGTTGTCAGGTCGGCGTTTCTCGTTCTTCAAAATCTTAGCCGGCTGCACGCCCAGCTCCGGGTGGGCGTATTGCAGAACCGGTGCTCGAACCCCCGTTTTCAGAATCACCGGCGAGATCTTTTGGTTCTCCGACGTGTAAAGTTGCGAATTCGGGTAGGTCACCACTCCCTCGGGGTGCAGCATCCGCTTGTGGATCGTCGGTCGGTAGTTGTTCTCGTACACCTCGGCGTTCAGCTCCTTATTCTCGTAGTTCTTCGGATCCCACTCGAAGTACACGTTCCGGTTGTCCTCTTCGAAGTTCCTCCCGTACCTGCAGTGAAAATTGAAGGTTAATCGGAGGTCGGTCGGAAGATATAAGATTCTTCGAAAAGAAATTTTGATGGAAAGGATTCAAACGCTGACTGAAAAATCAGGAAATTTCGGGTTTTCGGCGTTTCCTTCATTTTTTTAATCAAAATGAATTTTCTCCAGAGGGGCTAACCATCCTCGAAGGCTATGGCACCCTGGAAACAAATTTTGATAGGAAGAGCTCTTCTAACGCTCAAGCAAATCTTTCTACAAATTTAAGATTCCATCGGTTCCAATCGGATTTTCGAGCATTTCCATCATGTTCAATCAAAATAAATTTCTCCAGGGAGACCAACCATCGGCCTGGAAATTTTTTTTTCAGACTCGGAGACTCGGGGTCCACTTACCGACGGTTCACGTCTTGAAAGAAGCGTTCGAACCTCTGCTTCTCGCCACTGCTTTCCCCAGGATAAAATCCCACGTTGTTCGGCTCCAGAGTGACGGTCGTCGCAGTGTCGGGGATCAGCTTGTTATTGATCACCCGGGCGTTCCTCCAGGTCTGAATCTGATCGATAGGTTCATCGGGGACCCGGGTACCGTGGATCACCGGGGTTCCATCGGTGTCCAGAGACATGGCTGACCTTTTTGGCTGCGACTTCACGCTGAGCTCCGATCGGATGGTCACTTCCCCGGGGACGTTCTTCCCGTCTCGGATGTTCTTTAACAGATTAGCACCGATGTTGGTCCTCGTGTTTCGCTGGTTCTGCGGCACCAGAGTGTGTCGTTGCTGGAAGCTCCTGGAGCTGAATTGTCCAGAACTCGAAGGGACGTCGTAAACTGGCTTCCAGCTCAGGTACTCCTCGGTGGTGAACTCGGGCACTCTCAGGACCCTCCCGTCCTTGCTCAAGGGTGTCCAAGTGCCGTAATCGATCTCCTTCTCGCTGACGATGGGGCTCTGCTGGACTTTTCTGGCTGTACCAGCTTCAGGCCCCACTACTTCCTGACGGGTGTCGTTCTCCTTCGAATGGCCAATTTGCTCCCGAAGCTCCGAAATCTGCGCTTCCTCGGCTTCGCGCGCTTCTTGTTTCGAGTCTGACAGATTCGTGACGTTTTCGGCTACCAGAGGACCAGGCGAAGTTGCGGACTTTTCGCGTCGTTTTACGATGAGAGTGGCCAAATTGCCCTCACTGGTGCGGACTTTCAGCTCTTCGGTTTCCCCCGGTAGGCTTCTAGAGACCTTTAGCATAGTTCGCGTGTAACTGGGTTTCGGGATCTCCGAAGCCAACGTCAGCGTCAGGATCAGCGTGGAGATCACGCCGATCTGCAGTAACTGGAAAAAAAGAAACCGGATGATTTCTGAGGAAATGTATATTCGTGATTTTCCAGATTGAGTTTTAATTTTTGAAATTTTGCCAGTCTAGGAGGTGTCCATTTGGGTGCATGTAATTTTGTTTTGAATTTGTTTCTTTCTGGCTTAATGTGAGGATTTTATAGATCTGTTTTTCTTGTTTTCGAATTTCATTTTTTTTAATTAAAGAGATTATTTACAATTGGTTGCAACCGTGAAGTTCAAGTTAGTGGCGCAACTAATGTAAAGAAATATACATCTTTTTTAAATTTTATTTCGCCTAATTTTCAGATTAATTGAAAGACTTTCACTGATCGAATTTCGAATGTTTGCAGAGAGAAACTGATATGGTAAATTTTACCGTTATAGAAAGAACCCATTCTTATCCTTCACTTTTTCCTTCTCAATCCAGTTGCAATCGCATTTTTTCTTGATGAAAGCGATTAATTTCAAAATTAGTGCTAAAAAGACACTCGATAGCGGCAACTGTCACTGAGAATATATTAAGTCCGATATACATGTACGTCCTAGAAATGATAAATTATGCAGTTGAATTATTGCGTACAAGTCGTATGAAAGCTTGTTTTAGTCTTCTTTCGAAGACGAATGTAATGCATGTAAAATGAGATTCGAAAATGTTTTCGAAAGTCGAGGCTTACTTAGACCTTCTTAGTCTTTTTTTTCGTTTGTACGCAAGTGCATAATGAAGTTTCTAATTAAATTCTTTTCATATGCACAGTGCTCCGGCGGCGTGCTAATTATAATTGTGAACTAAAAATAATTTCATTGTTAACAAAATGAGCCTTCGTTGAACACTCGCGAGTCCTTTCGTATTTAAATCAGCCCTAGAATTGTAAGATATTTTTCTAAATGTTGAAAGGTAAAAATTGCTCTGGTAAAATGTATTAATAAAATTTCAACGATTTTTCCGAATAATTATTATTTTTGGTTTGAAGAAAATTTCAAAAATTGATCTTTGAAAAAGTAAATAAATTGGTGCTAAAATTTCACCTTTGAGAGAGTAAAAATTACTAAAATTAATTTATATTAAAAAAATTTTTTCGAAAATATATTAACATTTTTTATTGGGAACTATACAATTTATTTTAGTAAATAATAAATATTTTTCACCGACTTCTATTATTTTAGATTTCATGATTTCATTTTTTAGTACTAGATATTATTTGCTATTATTTGCAATTTAGTGATTTTTTGAGAATTATAGTGATTTTGTAGTTTTCCTTTTTTTGGAATGTATTTTTTCGAAGATTCCAAGTAAAGAAAATAAAAATATTACGTTTCTAACTAAAAAACCTAAATTTTCTAATTTCGAAAATTAACATTTTCTTTCTTGTCAATTGTTAGGAAAATTTTAACAGGAAGCGTAAGAGTTATTCCCTCTTGTGGGAACTTTGATAAGCACACGCAATTTCGCTTATGCATAAAAATCTAGAAAGTTTTATAATCAAATTAGCTGAGTGTTTAACAACAAAACATGACATCAGAAGTTTTTTATCGCCGGTAAATCTTGCCTACATCTAAATACTTCACTGCAAGATTAGTGGGAAACACCATGAGAGAAATTTAATGGCTTGTATTAGAAAATTACTGACATTCTCGACACTGTGGAGATTAGAAAATAAATGGAATATGGATGGTTACCAGATGTCGCGAGCATTCTTTATACTTTCTAGCATCGTTTTATAATCGGAAGTTCCATATTTCCGGGAAATAAATTCATACGATGTTTTCGAATTATCGGTAAAGTGTCTCTGGTTAATATTTGCAAGATAAGAAAATATAGGAAATTTAGTATCTCCGGGACTTGAGTTCGATTTTTTCAACAATTGTCGCCTGATACTTTTAAATGGGAAAGAAAAAGACAAATTTGCCACCAAAATTGGAACCGAAAATTTAAAAATACACTTGAGAATGCTTTTCAGTATTTCAGGGAAAATTCATAACAGTCTTATTTGCTTTTAGAATTTGTGCAATTTTCCTGCATTCTACTAACTCCTTATTTCATTTTCCAGGTAATTCATGTCAATAGAAAAAAAGGTGTCCCTTTTTTTCCAAGATTGACGTATCGTATCGATAAGTGAAATGGAACGACATGCTTTCCCCAAGTTGGAAACGTACGTATTCACATGTACATGGTAACAAGTATCATTACATCAAAGGTAATTAAGTCGATCCAGTTTTTCTATACCGGTGACTTTCGATCAACCGTTAGAATAATTTCTCTTCTAATATCATCACCGATTTTTTTCTCCTCCTCCTTTCGGTTCGCAAAAAATTTAATTTTACTATTGAATTAAATACTTCCTTAATTATTCAAAACAAGTACATTAAAGAAACAAATTATCCCACATTTTTATGGATAAAAAAAGAATTATTCTGCCTAATAGAAAGATTTGTTGGAGAGAATATTATTATTATTGCGATTTCCCCGATATCGAAAATTTCAAGTAATAATTCCTAGCAGCGTAATTAAGATTCTGAGTGTAGCCAGGTAATTAATTTTTTGTTTAATTAAATAGTAAAGAGTCTAATTAAATTTCAAATTAAATGTTTAATTTACAATCTTTTTACTGGAAATTGATTTTAAAATTTGAACCTCCATTTTCCTGAGATATGTAGAAAAAAAGGTCACGTTTTCAGACTGAAATTATTACCGGTACTTCACTGAAATTATACGCCGCAAAAACTGTCCAACAGAAATACGAATGGATGTCACATATTAGAGGGTTTCCGCTCTACAAAATTTCATGTAGACACTAATTCTCTTTTAATTAACCGGCTGGTCCAGTTCTTTCCCATTCAATTATATTTCTACAAAAAAAATTCATAAAATAAAAAACTGGATAACTTTATGGAGAACTATAGAAAAATTTACTTTGATGAAATTTATTCACAACAGTTTAAAAGTAATGTTTTTTAAAAATTAATTTCCATGGAGTAAAATTTTCTTAGAGATATTTAAATTTCAAATCTCTTTTAAGTCAAATAACTTTAAAAAGTACTGAATTCCCTTAAATGTACGGAATTTCGAGAATTTTTGATTTTGCAGAATCTTTCACTGTTATAGGAAATTCGAGTTCTTCCACAACTTTTCTCTCCCAGATACTCAATTAAAAATGTATCCACAATCAAAGTTTTTCTATGAAACCTGGAAAAGTTTAATTAAAATTTATATTTAAGTAATTCGTAAAAATTAAAAATTACCTTAAAATTCATCATTTTGCAAAATCCTCCAAAAGATATTCTCCCTAATCGACTGTTAACCAAAAAAAAAAATTGAAAAATATCAGCGAGTCAAAAATTGAAATGAATTACAAAAAAAAATCGACTTGAATGAAATATTCCGTAATTCGAAGAAACTCATATCGCGATTTAATGCCGGTAGGATTTTTGGTACATCTTGAAATGCAGCAGCTTCTTCTGTACCGATACGAAGTCGACTGTTTTGTACCGAATGGAATCGAAAAAACCGATTCTTTCTTTCGCACCTGTTGACTCCCGGGATATCTTCACGAGACTGACAAGCAAGAGCTTTACAAACCCAACGAGACTTCTCTCATGTCTCTCTCGGTAGAATTCTCTCCGACCTACTTTTATAAAAGTACACGATCCGTCGATGGATAATACTTTGGAATATATTTCAACGTATTATCATGTAATTCTCGATTTATGTACCAGAAAAGTTCGTTCATATTTCTGAGTCATGATTAGTATGCGATAGAGAAACGAGCCGGCTAATGGGTTCTCCAACGACCAATTGCCGATCCGCAGCATCCTCGCCTGGTACCGGGGAATAAAAACTTCTATTCAATCCTCAAATAGACAAAAACTTACTTCCAGTCGAGAAAAAGAAATTGAATTTTTATTCGCATAATACAAATAATTTTTTTGTTATTTATTTTGCCAACAAAATGGAAACCAGAGGAATTTCATTTGAATTAAGTTTTTGTGGAAAGCAGGAATTTTTTAATTACGTGGATTTTGAATGACATTTTTTTTGGACATAAATCTTTATTCGAAAAAGTAAAATAATTGTTGGCGGTAAGGTATCACCGAGATATAATTTTGAAAAATAGAGAAAATAATTTTTCCTTTTTTTCTAATGTTTATGCAAACGATTAGAAGGTTGTTCGTTAATTACAGACTCCCACGTAGATGATTTTTAAAACACTATTAAAGGAGACTCAGAGAAAGATCCGGGAGGCCTTCGTTGTAAAATATGTCAGGATAAGCCTACGTTGCATAAATATGTAAATATTATAATTTTTTATAGGAAGAAAAAAATTGGATAAGAAGAACTAATATTTTTTCTACTCAGTTCCCAGATTTTTCCCCTTTTTTTTATCATTTAAAAGACGAGTTGGTAGCTTACAAAATTAATAATAAATTTTAGCTAATTATATTGAATAAGTTCAAAATTTGCGATACATTTTACCAATTTTTAAATGTCGTAAAATTTCCCTTGGTTCATGTCAGCAAGAAAAAGAAAGGAATTTCGGCACAATTCGCTGTTTTATCCGGGTCTGAAGTAAAAGCATCTCAAAAATCTAGTTTTTATGTAAAAATCAAGGAAGCCACCTTCCGCTTTTGCTTCAACAAAATATAGAAAAAAACTACTTTAATTCCAAGAGATTCTTTTCTACTTTTCGAAAATTCCTGTGCGGATTAGATATGAAAAATTGTACAATTTCTCATCTTTTAGCACCATTTCAGGGTACTCGTGGTCCTATGGTATATTCACATCAGCATCTCTTATATAAGAGAAAGAAAAATTATTCCCACGAAAGTACAAGTATTTATCGATGGAACCTCTTGACCCACGAATTTGAAAAGTTAGCCCGAAATAAGTAGAGAAAGTTTTCATTATGTTAATGATTCAATGCTGGAATTTCAAACATATTTTCTTTCCCTTTTTATTAATAGCAAACTATTTTTTACGAAATTTTATGTATCTTTTTAATTTGAAAAACATTTTCGACCCTTCCAATATATTTTTTTATCATTTTTTATACTTTCAAAATTTGCCTTCGACCTCGAATTTGTATAGAAATTCCAGAGTTTCGAAATTTGAGACAGAATGTTTTTCGAAAACTACCAAATTTCCTATAAAAAAATTTCAACTTTTTTAACAATATAGAAATTTCTAGTGGTACACAAATAACGTCTCTTCCAATAGTATTTTATTTACTATCGTTATAAAAATATCCTATAATATTTTGTAACTCAAATCGGCCAAAGAGTCAAATTTAGATATTTTTTAGAAAATATGTTTTAAATATCGCGGATTTCGAAATTTCAAATTTGGTTTTCCTGCAATTTGAGGCCAAAGGAAAACGAAAAACTCTCATTTTTTTCCTACACGACCTTAAATAGACCGACGTGTGAGAATTCTGAAAAATTCCTAAAAGTAATAACTGGTAAAACTTAGTGCCTCGGTGTCTCGACCGAAGAAAGTAAATTCTTGAGACAAAAAAAATGTTGTTTTAAGAGAAAGTCTTATTTTAATTGGTACCGTCAAGAAACTACTATTTGCTTTCCGTATAGTTGAATTTTGAAGGAGCAGCTTCCTTTTTTTCACCAGCATTCTTTTGATTTCCGGTTACCATTACTAAACTCATCCCAAAATTTCAAGTTCACGAACGAACCGCGTTCCGGCAAAAGAGTTTCAATTTATAAAGAGTTCAGAGACCTTTGAAGTGAAAGTTTATCGGATTTACACCTGCAACCTCGTACAAATAAATTGAGAACGTCGGGACCCACGTGTTTCGTCTTGGTCGATTTTAACGACGATTATAGTACAGTATGTAATATTGTACTCCGGGAAGAATGAAATTAAAAAAAAGTGAAAATATCTCAATGGGAAAGCAAATTTTCCGGTTCTATCTCTCCTCCTATCGTGCATTCCACCATTAATTATTAATACTACTAATCACGAATGTATAATTAAAAACTAGAGTTGTATAATGGGGATACTATTAATTACATTAAGAATAATTAATAGTATTCATTATTCTTAGGCATAGTATGTCTAGTAAATCGTAATTATCTATAATGAATTGGAAGAAATTCAATGTTGAAAGGAAAAATTTTTTTGTGTAGAAAGAAATGAAAGTTTCTTCCTATCTATTAATTATTAATATTACTAATTGGGAACGTATAGTTAAAAAAACTAGAGTTGTCTAATAGGGGTACCATTAACTATATCAAAAATAATTAATACTATTAATTATTCCCACAATTAGGAATGATATGTTTAGTGAATCATGATTAATAGAAAAAAATTTGACGTTGACAAAGTTTTTTATATGAAACATTAAAAATAGAATAATAAACACAGTAATGATCATTGCTTTCCATCGATTAATTATTAATACTACTAGTTATACATATACATATATATATAATTAACGAAATAACTAGGGTTGTAAAATTATATTAAATATATTAAGAATAATTGATAGTATTAATTATTTTTAGTAATAATATTTATATAATTAATTACAACTATCTAAAGTTACTTATAACAAATTTTCTATGAAAACCTTTTTTTCTAATTGATAATATTCTCGAAATTGAAGATAAACAAATTCGTCGAAATTCAAAATTCCTTTTTTCTCAACTTTATATTTTATTGTATGCGACAGAAAATGGAAAACTACGATTTCCTTTTACTCCTACGTTTACACAAGACATCTGTCGTCAAGCAGAAGCCTTTAGAAAATATGTTTGTGAATGAATAGGAATTGAAAAA
Organism: Gasteruption jaculator; assembly: GCA_949825005.1. Lineage (NCBI taxonomy): Eukaryota > Metazoa > Arthropoda > Insecta > Hymenoptera > Gasteruptiidae > Gasteruption > Gasteruption jaculator. The sequence continues at coordinate 11,288,222 of OX463762.1, forward strand.
TACACTTTATTTGCTTAATCCAGAAGGGAGATACGAGATACGAATTTGTTTACACACCTCTTATTGATTTCTCATTTATTATATAACTAATGGAAATTATTGTACCAATGAGGATACAGTTGAAATCGAATTCTTGTATTATACATTTAGAAATCTTCTTCGAATCTTTCACAATCTTTAGCGAAGTCCTTCATCTGCACTCGATTAAAAGGAATTCATATGTGTTAGTTTCCAAACAAATATTTGAAAATTAAAAACATCACCTTAACCCAGAAAAGTCTAATGAATCAATATGTACTTTTATAGTTATTCGGAATCACGTGATTTTCGTCAGAAGTTTGTCTCAAGATCTAAAGATACTAAATATTTTATTAATAATTAAATAAAATTTTTTCTGTTTTCAGAATTCGGCATGACTTCAAGTCAGACAGGCCGCCGTCCGTTTTCACTTGAGGAATGCAAGTGTGTACCTATGTAAAACGAGTTTCAAAAAGGAGGCACGGAGCAGGAGATGATCCGCGGTTATTTTACAAAGTATCTTGAACCCTTATACTCTCTTCGAAGTTGAAAAAAGAAGAAAAAAGGGAATTCTGCAAATTGGACTTCTATCGTGCATCCGGATATCCAGCATGCAGCCAATGGTCACGACGCGCTTAGATTTCCAATTTGTTGCTCACTGAAAGTGAGCTACTTCTCAACAGTTGCAGGATCATGTCCACTTGTTCCTCTCGCGAACGTGGTATTTATTATCAAGCACGGGTGAGCAATTAGATCATTGATTCGACAACAGCCCTAATGATACCTTGCGATTCTCCGCAATGTCATTTCGCTCCACTGAAATAGTTTGAAACTTATCGAAATCGTCCTTTTAGTTCTCCTTTAACACGAAATTCTCCAAAACGATGATAATTTTAGGTGATAACACGAATTTCAAAAACTTCGTTTTCAGACTGGAGGTTTTTTAATTTCGATGAAGGTCCTGAATTTTGTGTGAGAATCTTGAAAATTGTAGTTTCTAGAATTACATTTTTTGAGGAGAAAAAATTGCAGATCCATTTAATTGAATGCAGGGAGTTTATTCGAATAATTACGGGGAAAGAAATTAGTATATATAATATCGGAATCAATGTTTACAATGCAATTCATCGCAATTCTCATTTTTTATAGCCTTGAGGATTTCGAGAAGTCCGTTTTTATCCGCTACTTCCGCCGATGTCCTGCAGAGAAACACCAGAAAATATGTTAGTTTGTATTTTTTAAATATTCTTCGATCAAAGAAAAATTCTACGGTTTCCTGAAAAATATTTAAGAGAAATGAAGAAATTTTATTGTCTAAAAAAATCTGAAACCCACAGAATTTTATTATTTAAAAAAATTCTACAACCAATGGAATTCTATAATTTCAAAAATACACCTGAAAAAAATGTAATCTTAATTTCTCCAAAAGAATTAATTACTGCTTACATTCAAAAAATATTCTTGAAAGATGCAATAAAAATTACCAGTTAGTAATTAATAATTACACAGATATTAATAGTAATTTCAAACTTTTTCGGTAATAATTCCTTTACTTTTTTTTTCAGAAATAATTACCAAAAACAGCGTGCGTTAAAACTGAAATACCTGCCAGCGACATTCCAAAGAAGTCGTTGTAACAAATTTGATTGTGGTTTACTACCATTCAGGATCAATTCACAAAACGATTTCTCTTCCGTACAATCTCCATCGGAATTACCCTTCTCGAGTTTGGCCTCTTTGTGTTCCAGTGGTAAGTCAACGACCCTCAATTTTGAGAGGACTATGTTTGGGTCTCTGAAAGTATTCATTGGCACCAAACGATAAAGAAAAAACCTTCTATTGTAATTTTATCCTGACAGTCAATAATTAGTTTAAACAAAGAAGTACTCACGCGTCATTTTGAACTCTCAGAACATTCGGTGTCAGAGCAGCTGCCAGTAATCCGACAGGAATTAATGCTCCTATCAGATGAATTATCTTCTTCCAGGGGAAAATCCTGTTTCAAAAATGGGAGCTTTTTCAGTAAATGTATTTATCCAGAAAAAGCAATTTTTTAGAAAATATTTGACCAGTAGAAATTTGGACATGCTAATTTTTGCTATGATAGTCAGGTTACTAATTGTAAGTGATCTGGATCTCAGTAGAAAATAAGCAATAGAACACAATTTTAGTATTTTTTAAAAATAATTCTGGAAACAGAGTAATAATTCGCATAAGAATAAAATTTAGTTCGCTTCCCAACAAAATTCTAAAAGCGGCAAAATTTGTATTTCTCTATTAAAAAAAAATAATTTAACTCGATTGATTTAAAAAATAGCAGAATTACAGCGGAAAAATAACGATAGAATTCTATTACCTTTAACATGAATTCTAAATACCATAAAATTCTATTCTTTGTAAAAAAATTATAAAAGTAATTGAATTCCATTATTTTCCAAAATAAAAGGACTTTATCATTTTTCAATTAAAATTCTGAAAGCTACAAAATTCTATCACTATTTCAAAAAAAATTCTTAAAATGAGATAATTCTATCCTTTCTAAAAAAAATCTGAATCCACATTAGTAGTTAATACCCAACTCTACTAATCCCTTACCTACCTTCTTTCAGGTTCGGCAACAGGATACTCCTGCTTCAGTCCATTAAAATAACCATCCTGCAACTCGGAAGGATACCGAAACTTGTACGGGAACTTCTTGGTCCTGGTAAACTCCTGCTGCTGGAGGTAGACGTAATTCTCCGGTTGGAACTCCTGGAACGCATTTCCTTCAAAGGGAAGTTTAACATCTGGGTGCTTCTCCTGCTGGTACACGTATTGCGGGTAAGGACGCGGATCCGTAAAAACCACAGCCTCTTCCTGTGGCTGAAAATTAACTTCGGTACCCTGAAGATTCCCCAGCAAAGTTTCAGGGAAATGTACTGGAATCTGTTGCTGGTACCGATCATCCCATTCGCTTCTGACCGAGTCCTCTGTATTTTGGAATCCTTGGGATCCTTTTGTTAGGTCGAGATCCTGGAAAATCTGTAGATTCTGGACAGAATCTCGATCTCGATCGTTGTACCGATCATCGGTATCGATAAATTTCACGCGATTCAGCCTCGTCTGGTAATAAGGAGTCTCAATGGATAACTCGTCTTTCACTCGATCTTCGAAACCAAGCGGCTGAATGCGATTGAAAGGATTGGAAGCCGGTTTCATCTTCGTTTCTTCATCCTCCTCCGAGATCGCTCCGATTTGGATGCTCGGTCTGAAGGAGGAATCCCTCTTGTCGTTGGTACAGTTCTTAGTTTCGATTTCTTGGGGGATGTCTGTGACCGGATCGGTAAAATTCGTGATGCTTCTCCCATTTCCGATTAAAAAAATGAGTATCAGATAAATTCGCAGAATTTCAGGGATCATCTTTGCCTCAGAATTGACCGATGCTGCCTCGACCAGTGTCGCGTGGACTTTACTGCTGGAGAAGAGCCGATGCTTCCCCCTGGGATGCACCGGCTTCGAGAAGAGCATATGTCGTTTCTTCTAATCTCTCCGCTTTTGAGAACTTTCCTACACAAAGATGCGACGTCTCTTTAATCGCTTTTGCACTCTACTTATTCTCAAGACGCCTCTTGCCGGCTTGCTGGCTTGCCTCCTGTTGTATTTAGTTCAACCAAGCATTTATCTGAAGAAAGAAGACACAAAAGCAAACACTCTGAGGTTTCTAATGACGCTCGTAAACTAAATGTTTACCGATTCTCACTTGAAATCACGTCTATGGCTTTTCCTGGAAAAGTGGAAGAAATAATGGCAAAGGTGATGCCGAGGATTCTCCAGCATCTCCATCGCAGGTGGTTTCGGTCGGCGCCTTTCTCATAATTTTGTTTCATCCGGTTTTGAAATTTCGTTTCCGCCTGATTTTAGGGACGAGTGACCAAAAAAAAACAATGACGCTTTCTTTTTCAGGGATATGAAAGTTACCAGAGGCGTCGGCAAAGGTATTAAGGTTCATTATGGCACTCGTTTGGCAGAAAAACGCTCCTGGATGAGGAATCGCGCTGGAACGTCACGTTTTTCACGAAATTACAGAGTCACTGTGAAAGCATGTGAGTTTTTGAAAGTTTCACCTCGAAATTGGCCAAAATTAGGGAATTTTTAATGTCAATTTAAATTCAGGTTTAATTTAATGGAAATTTAGAAATTATATGTTAACTCTAAATTTGAAAAGGAAGGATTATTTTATTTTCTCTAGAATTCTATTGTTTTGAAGTTCTGGAAAAAAAATTTGGAAAATTTATCGAAATTGTATTTGAATCCAAGGGTTTTAATTTGAAACATATCTGAAAGCAAAGGAATTCTATGCTTTGTAAAAAATTTGTAAAGTTTCGGAGTCTCACTGTTTCTAAAAATTTCTTAAAATGTCACAAACAAAATTTAAAAAAAATATATGATACAATTTTATTGTTTTAAGCAAAAATTTAAAAACAAAAAAGCTATCGTTTCTAAAAAATTAAATCCAATGGAACTGTATGATTACAAAAAAATCTTTATAAGACCAATCATGAAATTTATGGAATCTATAATTACCGCAAAAAAATTGATAGACTTCCACAATTTTCTTTTAAAGTCCTCTGAAAGGAGTTTATTTTTAAAAAAATCACTTTCTACCAACAAAAAAATTATTTAAATCTGAAACTAACCCGGCTCCGTTCGATAATACCTCAGGTGGGGATCGTAATTATTTTTCTATTTGATTTGAATAATTTATCAAAAAGTGGGATAAAATCCCCATCGCTTCCAATCGATTAAGGCTGATGTCAAAGAAGAACGCAGTGATGAGAAACCATAAATCATGTGTCGAAAAAATGTGAAAATAAATGATGATTCGGAGATTTCAGGTGTTGAACAAAAACAAGCGTTTAGAAAATTCACAGAGGAAAAAATGTAAATAATGCAACAAACGTATCTGAAAAAATTAGGAAAACCGACGCTTTCTCAACCCAGAAACTGCAGAATTACTCGCTCGTATACAAGAATATGTGAAATATGACGGTGAAATGTGAAAACTTCGACTGCCGTTCGACTTCTATACGTGAAAAATGAATAAATCTGCAATTTTTTCCATCCAGGAAGCCATTGGAGTAAGTTTTACGTTTACGATTGGGGGTCCGAAGTGTTATCGAACCGGTGCAGCATTTTTTCCAGCATTTTAAAGAGGAGAATCGCTCGCCTTAGCGATATTAAAGCCACATTACACTTGGCCTACTGAAATATGAGAATTGGGTCGAGCGATGAGATTACAAACTATAAAAAAAGAAATAGAAAAAAACAGAAAGACGAAGGAAGAAAAATAAAAGATCGTTATGGACTTGTACCTCTTTAACCGTCGCTACTTTCATTGTCGACCACTTTACCACAGGTATTTTGTGAATCCGTTTATTTTTCAAACCAATTAATTTCCTCGCGATCAGTTTCCATGAAATAATCGGAATTCTTGGGAATCTAAAATATTTTTATTGTTATTAGAACGGATATGTACAGAAGAGATTTTTCAATTTTTGCTATTTTGGGGAAATTTTGTACTTGGGATAATTATGAATTTATCGAAATTTCCTCGATAACTAGATAATTTCAGAAATTGTCAATTTTAAAAATTCGGGTTCATTTTTTACCAGTGATATTTTTAATTATTGGAAAAAAAGTAACTCGCTTGTTTCCATTTTAGAGTGGTTATATAATTTGTAAAATCTCAGTTTTCGCATTCTACAATATTTCATACGAATTTTCGAATTGCTCGAAAATTTAAAACACCAGTTTCAAATTTTTTCAAATAAAATAAAGTTTCTTTTCTTTAATCGACGATTTCTGAATTGTTTTTGAATTTGTACAACTCAATTCTAAAACAGAAAATACTTTTAAAAAATTTCAGACAACAAATCATTTTTTCAAATCTCAATGTAGAAAATATATCTGTAAAAAATACATTAATTTTTTCAAAAATTTTCGAAAAATTAGAATGTTTCTGTAATAATTTTCCTAAATATCAAAATTCTACCTCAACTGAATTTCTTCAAATTTTTTTCATTAACTCGATTAATATTATTATTTTTTATTCACTTTTCAATTATCAGGTGGCTGAAATATTCCCACAAAATCCTCAAAATCTCTCTTAAAACTGGAATATCATTTTTGCAGAAGACAGGAGACAACCTTCCACGGGCAAAATTCGTGAAACAAAGAAAGAGAAAAAGGGAGATGGAAAAGAGAGAATCTATTCTAATAAAAGCAAATGTTGCGGTGGTAATAACACTCTCCAGTGTTATTACAGCTAAAGGGAACATGGTGTTAGTGGAGTGGGAAATTTTATTATCGGACCAGTTCCAGTTTCGTCGAGAGTCGTTAAACGGTGAAAGTAGGATTTTTGATAAAAGAGAGTAAAGCAGAAACATGTAAGGGAAGGAGATGCAATTCTACTCCTTGAAGAAGAGGAGGGCGAAGTAGAGGAAGACTCCTTTCGCATTTATATGGTAGACCTTTAACATCGCTTTGCCGTAAAACAAGGTGTGAGAGGGAATCGTTCTTCTGCTAATTGGTGCATGACGATGTCGCTTTAAGAGGAATCCTTCCTTTTAGCAGGAAACCCGATAGCAGAAAACAAGAAATGGGGTAAAAAGAAGAAGGAGAAGAAGAGCTGCCGAGTCTTTGGATCTCTAACCACTTCTTTCGTTTTTCTTTTCCGCATTTTTCTCGTCTTCGCTATTTGTTTGTTTATTTATAGGATCTCTCTTTTTTATTGCATTTAAGCCGTCTCATGCTCCAATGGCTCTATCAATGTATTCTCCAGGCAGGAAATTATCCAGTTCTCTAAAAAACGGCGATTGTTAACGGATGGGAGGAGAATGAATTTATTTTTAATAGTTTTGATTTTGGTTATCTAATTTTCAAAAAAATTCTGAGGATTCTATGGGAATATTTTATACCTGACAATTAGAAAGTTATAAAAAAATTACATTAACCGAGATAACAGAAATTAAAGAAATTCAACTAATATTTGTATGAGAAATTTAATCTTCAAAAAGTGAATAAGAAAGAATGTTTAGTTATTGCAAAAAATTCAAAAATTTCAAGAATTTAGAAACAAAATTTCATTTTCTTCATATTTGAAATTTTTAGAAGTTTAGAGAATTTTTGGAAGCGATTCAATTTTTGCCATATATTTGAATTTATTTAATCAAGTTTTTTAGAGTAACGATATTGACAGGTTCTTAAAAAAAAAAATAATCAAAACTTCTCACATTCAAATTGTCAAAATTCAGGTTCATATGTCAAATCCACTTTCCCCAATTCAATTAATTTCATTTTAATTTCTAATTCTACGTTAATGTAATATTATAATCATATAATTAAGATAATTATATGTAATACTAATCTATAATATATAATACCAACCATACTAATTTTCCAAACAGAAATGTTTGTTTGAAAAAAAAAATAAAGAAATTCTTATTCCAGATGGGATCCCACTTCTCCAGTTCCTCCTCGAAGTGAAGGGTCACGATTTTTCATCTGGTTGCCCCATTAGAGTGACAAAAACAAAGAAGGGTTGCAATTTCTAGTAAAAGTTGCGTGAATCTGCCGGGCATCTTCCTCAGGCCAAGAGAATTGCGTCTCGTGCATTGCTACTCGCTAGGAAGGAGACGTAAAATGGACCGTAATGGAGCGGTAAGTGGGGACTGGGATTAAAAGCAAACGGGGCCAGTTTCTAAGACCCAGAACTGTCTCAAAGCTCGAGGAGCCGACGAGAACGAGAGAGCGACTGACTCGCTTTTGCGTCAGCTCCAATTTTCCCACGGGTTTATGTGACCTCGAATTTGTACCTCCCGTACGCGCGTGTTAAGGGTCAGTGTCTAAAAAAAAAAAAGAAATCTATCGATTCGGTGTTTTTCTATAAACCATCAATCCCGAGATCCTCGAAATCCTGCGGATCCCCTAATTTCTGTTTCCTTTTCAGATGAGGCTGGTACGAGGAGCGGGATTTCTGCTCCTGCTCGCGCTTTCACTGCGAGGATCCGCGAGTGACACCCGATTTTTCTTGAAAATGCGGACCAACGAGTCGTCGGATCCCTTCCAAACGAGATCCCAGGGATCCCGGGGAGTCTACGAGGACAATCATCGCAAGTCCCAGGCCAGCGAAGACGATAGGATGATCCGGGATGCGCTGAATTTGCAGTCGGAACGCAGGAATGGGTTCGCAGAGACGTCGACGTTCAATCCTGACGTATTGAATAAGTTTTTGGAGGAGTACGCCAACAAGATCAAGAGCACGACGGATCGCAACGGGAAGTACCCGTTTATGAGCAGCACCGAAGAACCAGTTAAACTGCCGGTCGAGGAGGAAGTCACCGGTACGACGACCCAGCGCTTCGTGGAAAACCATTTAGCGGCTGATAACAGTGAGAATTCTGCGTTGAATTTAGACGAGGTAATACAATAAATAAATAAAATTATTTACTTATTTTCAAATCCCTTTTGGGTCAAATATTGGCCCCAGGAATAGAGTCTAGGCCTATAAAAGCCAATTTAATGCAGTTTGGGCTGATATGAAACCGATTCAAGATACTCTGCGCTAAGAAAGAGCCAATTTGATAGAGTCTGGGCCTGCAAAGAGCTAATTTGGTACAGCTCAGGCCAATACAGTGCCATTTTGATACAGTCTGGGCCAGTGAAGGGCCCGTATAGTTCCGATCCATGGGACAAAAATTATAAAAAAGTTTTCGTCTACTTCATTTTCTATCGGTTCTGCTTCCAGCTGAAGGACGACCTGAACGACACTCTGAAGAGAAACAAGTATTGGAACGCGAACTCCAACGATGACAGAAACGGCTGGGTCACTTTGGATGCCGTCCCCTGGTCTAAGAGCAAGATCTCCAAGTGGCAGGCAAACGCTAACGTGCAAAGACCTTGGCCGGACCTAAAACCCTGGGAAAAACCCAATTCTGGGAAACCCTGGCCTGGAGATTTCACCTCCAGACCCGAATACGAGAGCACCAAGCCCTGGTTCGTACGAATTTCAGCCCCGGTTGTCGCTTTGCCCGTTTATCGCCTGACTTTTGACTCTAATTCAATTTCAGGTATAATAAACCGAAACCTCAATGGGACGAGGATGAGAAACCTTGGGAGAAGCCTTCGGAGATAGACAGACCCACTTATCAGGCACAGAGACCTTCTCCTGGCTACTACGGCGACACTTACAACGAGCAGAGTCAGACCCAGAAGTGGCCCCCGGAAAGACCCTCTTCCTCGTGGCCGAATTCGGATACCTACCATCGACCCAATAGCGACATTATCACCGATGAGAGGCCAGCCAACTTCCCCAGCACCTGGAGCAACAACAGACCAGTAGCCGGGGGTTCTAAGCCAGGGGCCCCCTACGGCTTTCCCGATCGGTACCAGTCCTCGTCCTCATCTTCGTCGATTCATGACAAATACGACCAGCTGATAGACCGACCGAGACCCATGAGCGATCGGCCGAATTTCGCCCAGTACCAGTACAACAGCGACCGTTACGAGCCGAGTGGCCATCATCAGGCCCATCCACCGTCGACGCACCCTTCGAGCGGCGATGGTCAGTGGGTGCTACTGTCCACCAACAGGGGATACTCGAAATCGCGACAGAGGTCCATCAAAATCGACACTTTGAACGGCGAGACGTTGAAACGCTCGAATTCGACGAGTCTGAGGAAAGAAGACCCGGACCCTGCTATCGCCGTCATGACCTCCAAGCGCCAGGTTAGACGCGTTTTTTCGTAATGAAGTTCAAAAGTTTCTCCGCACGAGCAGGGAGTTCTGGTGGATGGATTGGGATGGGTTTTGGGACTTTCAATGTGCGCAGAATCAATTCAGGGCCTTTTTGATGGATTCCGTGTATATTTCCGTTTGCGTGGGATTTAAGGCATTTTTGGTGTCCTTCGGTAGAGAAAATTTATTCAAGACTTTTCAGTGGGGACAAATTTTGTTTAGGACCTTTCAATAATGGCCAAAATTATTGACGGCTCTTGTGATGGATTTAAATGGATCAGAAAAAAACGAGGTTTTATGTATTCTTTAACTTCAGAGAGATTTGAGGGAGTCCTTTGGTAAAGGGTCTTGCTAGGGAAAAATCAATTGGCGCCCTTCAATAATAGCCACAATTATTTAGAACTTTTTCGGGGCTCCCAAATAGATCCTCAAGAAGGAAATTTTGCTGGGGCCATTTTTTGACTCACCACTAGTCCAATCTATCCCATCTCGGCGCAAACATATCGAATACCACCAGAAATTCTTGCTCGCTAGTAAGTCATGAATAAGGAAAATTACTTTCTTCCCCTTAAGACCCTAGTGTCGACCTCAATGACTCGCTCCAATTTCTCTCCTGATGAAACGAAACGACTAAAAGACATGAAATTTCTCGCTGGTTTCTCCGCAGACGAACCACTTTGACTAAGGACCGAAATGAATGCGCAGAAATGTGGCAAAGAATAAATTCTACGTCCTCTTCCTAGGTCAGATTGACGGTGTTACCGTCGATTAACGGCACGAATACGACAACCTCGCACGGTGGATTGCTGGAAGTCGAGAGGACCTTCAAAACCGTCGATCAGAGCCAGAAAGAGTACGAGAGGAACAAATTGGGCGCAGCGAAATTGCCCTTTAGCGTAATAGCCAGTGCCAAACGACCCATCAGGAACTCGGCAATCGGTGGGATGCCCTCAGGTGCTGTCTTAGCTGCCGTTGGGGCGGGCATGGTACCGGCCACCATGGCCATGATGATCCCCATGATGCTGGGAAAGCGAAAACGACGATCGGTAGTGGAAAGCCTATTCGAAAATTCTCGGCAGCTTCCCAGGTGGGATCCAGCGTTTGAGGGACCCAGGCGCTCTTGGCCGCGATAATCCAAAAGGCTTGAGCCTTAAGCATGTAAATAATTACTCTGCCAGTTTAGTTCGGAGGACTATGTGTTCAGATACCGATGAAATTCCAGTAGAACAGGATAACTAGAATCGGTGGAATTTTTTTCGGTGATATTTATTATCGGTAACAGTCGATACTTTTAGGCGAACATTTGGGGAGTTGCATAAATTTTTATTTTATTTTCTTTCATATAATCTTGTATTATTTCAAATTTGCTTAAATGTGTTGGAATTGAATCCGATGCGTATCTTTAAATAATGAGATTTTTTACTTAGAATAATTTACTCTGAGAAGAAATTCTTAGATTCTAAAAAATTAATAGGAAAGAAAACCCTGAAGATTTATTCCAAAAAATGATAATTTTTTAATACGTCTCATAATTCTTTTTTCGTCTTTCAAATTTATTTTGAAAGCTTTTTTATGTTTTTGTACACACATTTTTTTCTATCGTGGAACTAAGCACTTGAATTAATTGTTCTCAATAATAATATCTTCCAAAAATGAAAAAAAAAATACAGGTAAAAGTTTGAACAATCTCCCACTTGTTCGTCAGTATTTGTTTAGAAAAAAGAGCATTTTCCCCCTTGGATGTCATTTTCGAAAACGTGGTTTCTTGACTTTAGAAAAAATGGTAATAGATATCCAAAGCGTAGGATTTAATTTCCCCGTAGGTATTTTGATCTACTTCTATAATTTCGTTTTATTATTTATTTACATGAAACTTATTATTAAAATTTTGTATCAGCTGAAAATGTTTATTTAACTTCAGGACAAATAATTATCCACATTGTGTACTGTTTATTTATTTCTTCGTGTATTTTATTTATTTATTTCATTCCCCTGAAATTTCACTCCACTTCGCTGGAGCAATAAATGTACAAATTGGATTCGTTGCGTTAATAATTAATATCCATCCCAACTTTTTGCGATAAATCATCCAACACAAGTAACAAAAGTCAACCGAAATAATTATAATAAACCCGGTTATCGTCTCGAATTTTAATAATGATAATAATATTTTCCTCAATTCTTCAAAAGAAGAAGTGAGGAAACTTTCATCTACGTACGCATAAACTAAAGAGAGCCGTATAAACAATCTTCCAAAATCTATTAATAATCATAAACCTCATCATCGTCATATCAAAGATTTTGAAAAATTTACAAAGATTGCGAAGAAATGGGAATACATAAAAATATCTGTATATATTATAATTTAATGTATTATACTAATTATTAAATTATAAGATATCTTTATATACGATATTCTTAGATACTCAAATGTATTCCTGGGAAAACATAACTTATACATATATGTATCTCCTGAAAATTGATGTCCCACTTATGGTTATCACTTCCCTTATTCGATAAAATTAAAGCTAGTGATTTCGGTCATGGACGGTCCTAATTTCTGACAGGATTTACTCTTCTGTCCCAAAATTTATACCAGTAATTACCAAAAGCACAGACAATTTCTGAAATTGCGCGCGATTTATGAAAAATAAAAATTCCAATTTTCAAAAGGGACCCAAAACAGGTTTTTCAACCAAACTGGTACTCCAGCAATTTTTAACAGGACCTTTTTTGATCTTAACATTGATCGTCCTTTTCTTCAGAAATTATTTATAATTTCTAAAATTCTAAATATATAATTTCTAAAATCAGAAAGAATTTCTGAAACGGAAGAACTTTTCATTTTCTCGGTAGAAAATCGAATCCTTTCTCCTTTTTCCACAATAACGTCCCTCCTTCTGATCCACCATTTCTGGAACCTCAAGACCAACTCTCAAGTGCCCCAATTATTCCTCCCCATTCATCCTCTTCTGCACGTTACCCAGGTACCTAGCGAACCCCTCACTGGCGTGCTTCAGGATGGTGATCCCCAGCCGGAACTTGATCTCCGCCAACCTCCTGACGAAGTTGAACACATTCAGGCCCTCCTCCAGCGGAGTCTTGGGCTTTTCCGTGGGGAAACTGAACCAATCCTCGGTGGTACCGTCGTCATCGTCCTCCGTGGGTTCCGTCAAGTGCAGGGTCAAGTCCTCCGTGGTCGAGGACACGTTGGACGTGATCTCCTCCTTCTTGTCGCTACCCACGATGGGCTTGAAGGACTCCGAGGAGCCGTGGTTGACCTTGACGTCGTTCTTGAGGACCTCCACCGTGTGGTTGTTCTTCGGATGCACCTTCTCGACCTCGTCTCTGGGTCTCTGCGTCGCAGGATGTTGCGCGCCTGCATGATGCGGGTGTAGATCCTGCTCCTGATGCTGATGATGATGGGCCTCCTTGTGGTGCTTGTCCTCGTCGATGACCGACCCCAGGATATCGATGATCTCGTTGCTGAGGTCCTCCTCCTGCTCCTCCGTTTTCTCTCCTTTCAACGGGATCACCTGGATCACGGACTCGCGGGCGTTCCTCATCCGACTCGTGCCCTTGTCGCCGACTGAGCGTTTGACCTTCAACGACCTGGGCCCGTGCTCCACGGCCACCGCGGTCGGGGTGATCTCTACCTCCTCGTACTGCTGCTCCTCGTTTTTCAGCGTCTGGCTCTCGGAAAATTTCAGCGGATAACCATAGCTGGGGGTGGACTGCGGCTCCGGTTCCTGGTCCTCCTTCTCCAGCTTCAAGGTCGGTTTCTTGCCAAAGGGCGAATACTCCTTGGGGATATTTCCCACGACGAACTGCCGGTTGTCGTTCGGGTACGTCTGACGGTGCAACTCGTAGTAATTCGGCAGCGTTGTCGGGAACTCGTTGTTTCGGTACTTGACACTACCGGCAGCCGCGTTCTCCAGCGGTTTCCTCTCGTATACGGGGTTGGGCGAGCTGGGGAACCTGGAGTCCGGTTTCTTGCCACCCGGGGGATCCACGTAAGCTCCCTCGTAATGCTGGTACCGGTATCGATTGCCGGGGTTCTGCTCGTACTTGGACGTCATCCCCTGGAACACCTTGGACAAGACTTCCTCCTCGCTCTGGCCGAAGTTACCCCCGTACTCGTCGAAGTTGTATTTGTAGTTGGGCGACTCCAACTCGTAGTTCCTCCTGGCGATGGTTCCGCCGAAAGGATACAGGAAGTAAGAGGCCAGACCCAGTCCAAGGCCCACCAGGGACATCACCCCGAAACTGGGCATCACGTCCCGACTCAAGAAGTTGTAGATCTGGGTGCTGATCGGCTTGGGCTGCGATGGCTTCTTCTTCAGCTTCGTCCCGTTTTGCTCCGGCTCGATCTTCGACTCCTGAATGGAGTTGTCGGCCAGGATCAGCTCCGACGGAGTCGCGGTTGGCTCTGGGTCGCTCGAATTCGAGGCACTGGTACTGGAGATGCTGGAAGCACTGGTACTATTGGCGCTACTGGTTCTCGAGGGTTTCCTGCGCCGATTTTTGTTCTTCTTCCGCTTGTTCGTCGTCCCCGAGCTCTGCTTCGGTCGTTTCGTAGTCGAGGAAGTCCCCGTCGAGGAGGTTTCCGTCTCTACTCGGGTCAGTCCCGGGTTGAAATCGAAAGTGACGTCTATTTTGGAATGTTCCAGCTCGTCGCTAGGATCCTGAGGCTCCTTGGTAGGATCCGGTCGGATCCTTTCAATTTTCAGGACCGGGGCGTTAACCTTGATGGGCTCGATCTCGATCCTCGTGACCTCGTCCAGGGGTTTCCTCACTGGTGTCGGTTTCGCGAGGACACTGGAGGAGACTGGAGTACGATCCGAGGGAAAGTCGTCGTTTCTCTCGATGGTAACTGTCGTCGTCGGCGCCTCCGAGGTGACCGGGGCCTTGACCTTGGTGACGTGAGCCGCAGATATCATCTGCACCGGCTTGAAAGTCACCTTTTCGATTTTGGAAACTGCTCTTACGGTCGTTGATGACATCGGCGCTGTCGTCGGCGCTTTCATCGTGGTTGTTTTCGTTGTTCCGAGTGTTGTTCCAGTCGTTGTTCCAGTCGACGCTCCAGTAGCGGGTCTCCTTGTGTTCCCGGTCTTGACTCTGTTGGGTCTCACGGGTTTCGGGGTGTTGTTTTTCGTCGTGGTTTTACTCGTCACCCGGAAAGTCGTCACCGTCGGTTTCAAGGTGACCGACGAGGTGACGTTGTTCTTCACCGACAAGCTGCTCTTCACCGTGGAGGTCACTTTCTCTTTTTCCTCCCCTTTTCCAGAGGCTGGAGTGGTCGACTTTCTGGAAGGAGTCGGAGCCGCCGTGGTTCGTTTTGGTTCAGCCCCAGGTTGCTTCGTCGCGACCTTCTCGAAGTTCATCGACGCCGGGAGCGTCGTCTGGATCTTCTCCAGCAGCAACGTGGCCTTTTTCTCTCCAGGCTTTGCTTTATTCTCGCTCGTTGACGGTTTCGGGGTGGTCGTCGGGGTCGTAGTTGTGGACGACGTCGTCGTCCTCGTTGTCGTCGTCGCTGAGGTCGTCGGGGGGTTCAAGAGGATCCAAGTGGAGATACCTCCGGTGGTGGTGAGATGCTTCTGGGGCATCTTGTTGGCGTTCAGCTCCTTCTCCAGCTCCTCCTCGGTCAAAGCCATGGCCTGCCCCGGGTGACTGCTCTCGAAGAAGCTGAACTTGGAATTTACAGGTCTCCCAAAGTGAGTTTCAGGGTTCCTGTCGTCCTTCGAAAGGTTTTCCAGATCCTCGGGGTTCCTGAGTAGCGGTTTCAGGGATTCCGTGGTCTGAGAGATGCTTTTCTCCGGTAGGCGATACGAAGAGGAAGAGGAAGAGGAGGACGAAGAAGAAGCTGCTGGAGAAGCTTTTATCAGCAATCCGTTGCTGGTGGATTTGTTGGCGATGGAATTGTCCGGGTTGGTAACGTTCAGCAACTGGGTGGCCACAGTTCGCAAGGACTGGTCCATGTACTGCAGATTCTTCAGGTCCTCTCGGTAATCAGCAGCTCCCGCCCTGGAAATAGACTGGGCATGAGATTGGGTGTCGTTTTTGCAGTTTGAAGGATGATGGATGAGCTGCTTAATTTCTTTAGTTTCTAATTATTGTTTTTGTGGACCTGAATGCATAAAACTATTGTTTGGAGTCAAATAAAAAAAACAGTAGTTTTCTTGAAGCCAATTGGAAGAAATGATCTTTTTGGTGCAAAATGCAAAAAACTGTATTTTGCTTTCTTTTGGAAATTTCTCCTTTTTTAATTAGTATCTGTAGGAAAATTACCTCACGGGAAAATAACGCAGAAATCCCTACCTTTGAAGTTGGAAATGTCAATTTAAAAAAGTGCAAAATATTTTGCGTCATCAATTTAGAAAATTAAAATACAGGATGTTTTTTCATGTAATTAAAATTTTAGAATATAAAAACAATTTTTATTTCTACCCGTTATAGCATTTATGTGAATAGTATGTGTTAAAGAAATAAGGAAATCCAGTTTAATAAGGATACGCCATTTATAAGCCCGACGACTGAAGACATAGGATCTGGTCGCTGCCGAAATTAATTTTTTTTGTTATAGGCATTCTATTTATTTTTGCCTTTGTGCTTCCATTCGTATAATTTTTCAGTATTATTAAGTTTTTCTAATTATTTCTACATCTACTATCTAACGGATGAAAAATTGGATATAATTATAATTACTTCTTAAGCAATGGAATGATAAGAATAATAATAATAATCGAAAATTACTCGATCCCAGAAAATTAGTATTAAATCTACAAATGAATCTTTGACTCATAAAAAAAGCATTTCTATATTTTTATCTACTGTCTTACTAAAAATATAAAAAAAGAGAAATGTAAGGGACTATCAGGAATGATTTTTTTTATCTAAAAAATTCTTTATTTTTGTATTCGTTTCTGAGCGTAGGAAGGTGGGGAAGGGGAACTTATTCTAATACAAATATTTTCTTTACAGTAAATCCACTTACACGATAATTAAATAAGATAATAAATATAGTACAAAACAATAAAGGTATTCCATAAACTACTAATACTTGTATCAAATCGGCAAAATACCCCCATGGAAAAAATATATGCACATATAGAATAATAATACGCAGAATATTGATATTATATATTTCTATATACGCGGATATAAAATATATAAATAACCTTCTAAATTCTATCCTAAAATAAGGGCGAATATATGAAAGGTTTTCCAGTAAAAAGTATTTCTATATTTCATATATTATAAATATGATGAAAAATATTTCTCTCATAGATTCACAGAATATGACTAAATGTACTTATATACATTTAATTAATGGTATGTCATAAAAGTGATCTTACATTTTTCCGTATATATCATTAAAAAAAATACTAAAAATCCGAGCCTAAAATATTTTGCAGGTATATTCCCGGTAAAATATATATTTTATTTTCTTCACATATATATTTATAAAATATAATAGAGCATATCTGCTTATAATTCATATTTTTCTTCCCCGGGGGTACAACTATACTAAATTCAATTAAATAAATATACATAAATAATAAAAAGACGTAACTCTACAAAATACCCACTGCTTCCATTTGTCATTTCTAAATAAAAAAAAAGAGACAAGAGAAGACAGCCAACTAATTAGTATGCGGAGTCGATCCTCCCATATATTCCTTTCGCAGAAGACAAACGACCGTCAAAACGTTGATAAATAATCAAACCACGAAATTAACCACGGCTGACGGGGGGAATAAATTCATATACTTTTTATTTTTCGGAACCATTCGTGTATTCATCTTTTCCGCTTCCTCCTCTTGCTCTTCCACTCGTTATTGCTGCGATTCCCGTATTTGTTCACCGATTCCTTCACGATATTCTCAAGGGTGAGCAGGAAATTCGTCCTACTGTTGCCGCCGTTGAAGGACCTGTTCAGCTCCAGGACTCCGGGAAACGCCCAAGGAAATGCGAACATGGCTATTCCTAGGATACCGGCTGTGAATGCCGCGAAAGGAGCTGCCGATAAACTGAAGATACTGTAGCTGAAAGGATTCAAGTAGCTAAAATACGAGAACAAGGATGTCATGGACTCCATCACGCCATAAGCCATATCGTCCTCATCATCGTCGTCCTCATCCTCATCATCTTCATCCTCATCTCCACCCGAGACAGTTGAGAGCGCAGTCGAACCCGGAGGTTTGCTATTCCCACCTGCCACTAGACCACCCACACCCTGGGTCAAGGGATTCGACAATTGGGGCAGACTCGGCAAATTCACGGCCCCCAGCGAAGCTGGACCATCGTTTGCCTGACCCACAGCGTTCACTGGTCCATCCTGAAGCTCTGGCCCGTTCGGAGAATTTCCCGAAGGCTGTTCGTCCTCCTGGGGATTCTGCAGAGTCGACCCCGTGGCCGAGTCCTCCGGGTAGACGTCGATCTCGGTGTCCTGGAAAACGTCATAGGTGACATCACCCCCCTGTGTCCCGGAAGGTGACGTCACCGGATCCTTCTGACCACCGTATTCCGTATAATAAGCTTCAGCTGGGCTGGAACCCACCGTTTGCTCGGTTCCGGAGTTCCCAGAAGGATCCACCTTCGTGTTTTCTTCTTCAGGGTGGTACCCAGCATCCAGAGAATCGGGGTTGGGTTTGAAGACGTTGGTGTTGAGGATGTGCGAGTTGATGATGATGTTCAAGTCGTTGCAGCCTTGTTTGCTTTCGATGGTGTTGTTGACGTTCGTATAGGAGTCGATGGTGATCGTAGGGCAACCGGACTCGTCGAAGGGTTCCGGGGATTTGATATTGTTGTTGTTGTTATTGTTGCTACTGTTGTTGTCGTTAGACATGAACGTAATATGGACGTTCGGGGGACTGGAAGAATTTCCATCCACGGGTTTGCTAACGTTGACTGTCGGCATTTTCGAGTCCGGCTTCCTAAGCCCCGCGGTCAGAATGTGGATCACCGTATTTTGGTTCACCTCCGTACTGGGTCTGTACACCGGGCGGTAGACGAATTTCTGCAGGGAATCGTTCAGCGGCTGGTTAGGATGGGAGTCCTCGGGAAAGGGGTTGAAACTGGAGAAAGGATCGATCTCGTCGTGAACCACATAACTGTGGTTCGTCGTCACTTCCGGGACCGGGAGCCAGTTGACGACCTTATGCGGGCTCGAGTCCACGGAAGGTTTCCGTTTTTCCTGGAACCCTTGGAGATCCAGGTCGACGTCGTCGTTCAGGGACGTGTACTTCTCGTAGTTGTGAAGATCCTGGACGTTCTGCAGAGCCTCGTTGGGCCAGTTTTTCGCGAATTTATCAGAATTCGAGTGCAAACGGGATTCCAGAGCCGGTTTCCTCGCGGTAGAGTTCAGTTTGGTAGTTGCTGTGAACTCGTTAGCGTCCAATAAATTGCCTTTCACGTTTTTTCTAGGAGAGATTTTGAACCCATTTGGGTAGTTATTGCCCTGGACTTTGCGAACGAACAAACGTCTGTGAGAATCGTAAATTATGGGACTCGAATAGGACGTCAGGAATTGATCCTTAACGAAATCCTTCATTTCCTTCGAATCGCGTCTTCTGCCGGTAGGATCGTCTCTACTCGCCGTCATCGTTTTCTCATAAGCTCTCGGCTGCCGCTCGAAAGCGGAAACGTTTGGGTTTAAACTTACCTTAGAATTACGTCTATTCAATCGACTAACTCTATCGTTAAGATAATAACTAATGTAAGGCTTTCTAATGCTTCCCGTATTCCCTATATACCTGCTGTTAACTCGAACATTATCAGACAAGTCTGCGCTTCTTCCAACGACGAGTGGTTGCCATCCCTCCTCATTCTTGTTCCTCGTTTCTTCTTTCTCGAGAAATTCTCGGGTAACTGTAAATAAAAAATGAGAAAAGTATGTTAATATTCGAAATTTTACGTCATTTCGTGTTTTATTAAATTTTTTTTCACTCAATTTTCTTTTAAATGGAATATTCGAAGATTTTAATTTATACAAGATACCAATCTCATATGTTATACGTAAAGTTATACGCGATAACAATTTTTTGGAGGGGGAAAATAGTTTTCGGATTTTATTGTTCTCCTGTTTCTGAAGAATGTTCCATCCAGCAAGAAAATTAATTAATTTAATCAAAAATTTATGTTTATTTGAAATATGATTTCTTTTGTCTTAGAGAACCACGGCTTTACAATTTTTTTTCTTCAGTTTCGAAAGATTTTCGATATCACGATAATTAATTTATTCAATCATAAAAATCGTACCAATTGTTTTTGGACTAAATGTGGGAAGATCAAAAAGTAATGATTTTAGAGTGGCAAAGTTTTTGATTTGAAGCATTTCTGATAATTTCAATTGCAAATTTAGAAACATTCAACATATTAATGAATAAAAAGCTTTCTACTATTTAATGTCATATTATTTTCACTAGTTGTCGTTGGAAAGTAATTTAATGATGCTCCGGAGAAGTGAACTGACGTGTAACTAAGAATTTCAAGGAGGAGCATCGCATTATTACGTTCTTGCGACAATCTATATTATTATAAAGCAACTTCCCTGTTTCTTAAACGGTAGCTTTATTGTATAACTAAATCGTCCTTTATCTGCAATTCTGGGATTATAACGGCAAAACTTATTTCAATTCAATGTCTGGTGAAACCGAACGCCTATTCGGATTACGAAAATAAAAGATTTTTCAGCTAAGTATTTGTCAAACAATTTCTAAAATGGAATGATTTTCTGGAAATGTGTTGTCTTAAGTATGAAGCTATTTGAAGTCAGCGAATTTTGAGCATGATTAAGTTACTTATAAAAACAACTTTGAAATAGGAAAATATCGAAACTTTCGATGTAACAAAAAATTACCAGCTCTCTGAGGTCTGGCATTGCAGAATCCTACGACCAACAGGAACGCTATGATCTTGGATATTTTTCGATCCATTTCCACACTGAAACAAACAAAAAAAGAAATGTTTCATTACAAATGATGAAAATTATCCGCAAAATCATTAATTACTTATTATATAATATTACTAAAAAATATATACAAAATTCGATTTCCCTATAGTACATAAAAAAATTTGATTGTCCATACTAATTCCTTTTTTTAGTAAGAACCGGAAACTAACAAAAGTTAATACATAAAATGTTGAGGAAATTCAGGACAATCCTCAACATTCTAAATTGGACTCGAGTGTGTAGAAACAAGGACAGAATTTTAAACAATAAATGATTCAAAATGAAATTAAAATAATTCAAATCGCGGTACAATCATTCGTGACCTTAAAAAAAGCCTAAGAAACAAAAAGAAGAGAAACGAGTTCCATTACCAAACATTTGAAATCGGTAATCATGAAACAACAAGAAAACTTCCACGATTACATAAATTATTAATATTCCGAACGAAACGTGGTACAAATTCCCCTAAGAAGTTGTCCTCGAAAATCCTCTTATCCTGACGTGAAAATACAGATGGTCTGTCTCGTGAATGGAAATAATTGAATTAAAAAAATCCGGATTTCAGTTTTATCTCTGTGTCGTGTGGGTCTATTTTTTTATCTTTACGTGATTTCGAAACTGTGTCCATGAAACGGCTAAATCAAAAATGTTTGGAGGGAGAGAGAGGAACAATTATGAAACTTTTCGTTTTACAAGTACCTTCGGTACTTCGCATTACGACGTCGTTATCGTTATTTTGAAGAACGAAATTGTAATTGAGTCGTTTGTATTCCTGTACAAAAATGAACGATCGATTGTCACCGACGCTCATGAATACGAATTGTTGCAAATTCGATGAGTATGAAATTAATAAACGAGACGTCTCACGATTCGGCCCTTCTACGGAAAATTATTTTCTTTCGATAAGATAAATTCAGAATTTTCCTATTTACAAAAATATGAGAGCATCAATTGAATAAGAAAAAGACAAAGACTCAGGAATCGCTCTCAATCTACAAAATATTATCTTTTACTCCAATAAATTTATGTATTGAAATTTCTTGAAGTTTGGGAGATTTTCAGGGATTCCGTAACTTCTGTCAAATTTCAAATCTTACAATGAATAGGATCTCTTGTTTCGAGAAACTCTGTCATCATAAAACGATTCGTGGGCTTGAAACCCGTCATTCTGAGCATCATTAAATATCCCAGCTGTGCTTTTTACCGTTGCATCCTTTTTTTCTCCCTTCCCTTTTTTTGTTGTTGTTCATATTTGTGTCCACTAACGGTACACCCAAGTATTGAGTCTTGAATTCTTCTTTAACACCAAAGAAATCCCATGAAAGCTGTGTCTCACCTACACAGTGATTCTAGTCGAGGAAAAAATATCATCTTATCGTTCCTCTTTCAATACATGCTTCATTTAGGAACAAAATGTGCATATATGTAGATAATAAACTATTTTATGATAAAATATTTGTAAAAGATTAAGTTATATTATGATAAATTGTTATACATGATAAACACCGAGGATGATAATTATTAGAAGAATTCAAAACATTTTCTACTTTGACGAGAAACTTGAAATTTTTAGGGATACAATTTTTTTTCTCACAATTTATCCGATTGTAAAGAAATTTTGAAATAATTTTTTGATCATTAATATTTTGTATTTGCATAATTTATTTTTTATACATTGAATTTTTTCATAGATTTAGAATTCTATTTTCTTACCTTTTTTTCAAAAATCAAACAATCAATCTAAAAATGTACTAAAAAACGGCCCCTACTCTGAAAATATTTACTGATTGTTCTTTTAAAAACGTTCAAATCCTCGAATTTTTCGAATATGAGAAATTGATGTTCGACAATCGACGGAATGGATTAAATGTATTTAAAAGCTCAGAAAAATGTGCAATAATTTTGTAATAATTTGTAAAATAGAAATGGAAAATGCGGATGGCCTTACAATATCTCCAGGTATTGCAAAAATACCCGGAACGATCTATTCATTTCTTGATACTCGGCTAACTCGAATCCTGGGATAACTTCCGGTAGGAATTTATGATGAAACCCAAGTATTGATACATAAATCAACCGAAGTATTGGCATGAACTCAATTTCATGATATACTGGAAGTTTCTTGACTGCGATATTATGTTTTGTAGTAAGAAAGGTATGCACGCAATGTTATTATCTACCTTTAGTGGCGTAAAATAAGACAGTTCATGGATACATATATGTAGTCTTTGAATAGTTGTTATTACAATAATAATAATAACAACAATCTCGTTTACTATTAAAAAAAGACGAAACTCTTCCTGGATTTCTATTATTACATGCGTACGTGTATCCGAATTACGATAGTCATCACCAAGGAAAGTGGATTAGTACGTTTATGAACCAGTTCCTTCGTAATACTCCAATTTTTCTGTGGATAAATAAATGTTCTTCCAAGGCAAGACAAAAAAAAATAAGCTCACAGAATTTGTTTACGAATTTTTAGAATTTTTAATTTATATCTTTGGTGAGATTTCAGATGGGATTTTAGTACCGGATGTAAACTGCGCTGTGAAAAACAAATCGTTAATGTTTACTGTAATGACAATCTACAAATTTTTGTTTTCAAATTTTTTTCACAAATTTACACTTTTCAGGAATTTTAATATAGTACCGAGTGAAAATGTCTATTTTCATTTTCCTTTTGAGTAAAATGCTCCGGTTCAGAATTTTAGGGTAAAATAAATTTTTAAACATTTTCTCCACCGAGGCTTCAAAATTCATTAAAATGATAGAAAAAAAACGGATAAAATCGTAAAATTTAGTGAAACGGTAACTTTTTCAACAACAACAGCATCAACAGAAGCAAGAGAAGGATCATCAATATGGTAATAAAATTCCTAGCAAACCCTCAGGTACATTTATGATGAATTCTTTATATTTCCGGAACGATGATTGCAAGCGGAACAAATTTCCCGCGAGGGAGACGTAATAATAAACTTCCAGGTGGATTTATATGTACACAAGAAACTGTACTTATAGTATAAAGTAGCGTATAAAGGTGAGACAAGGAAGGATTTGAACCGAGTTATCCACTTGCTATGGAATGTAAACATTGATATTAACCTCAGCATCATAATCTCGGCCATCCGGGTTACTTTTTACACTATTTCATCATTGTTCTCGAAGTTCCGTTCCGATTCAAATAAATCATTACCCTGTTAGTCACAAAAAATGAATCCCATGACTGCACGACGTTCACTCATATACCAAACATTTTCAAAACAAAGTTGCTTTTACCGAAGGGATGAAAAATAAAAAATTATTCTTTTCTAAGCAAATATAAAATGTAGCCCAAAAATTTCTAATGAAAAATAAAAAAATTTGAAACTCAGAATTTGCTGCTTTCAAATCTGGAAGAGTTCGACTGGATTTATAGTTTTCTTGAAAAAATTGGAAAAGTACCAAATTGGGATTTTACTGAATTTGTAATTTAGAAATTACTGAATTGGTAACTTAGATTTTGCTACATTTGAAATTTAGATTTTACTAAATTGAAAATTCAACTTTATTAAATTTATAGTTTTGAAATACGTTTTTCTGTTTTGGGAGAAAAATCGTTTATTTCAATCAACTCGCAATTTTAGACTAGCAAATTTTCTACAAATTCCTAAATATAGTTGAATCATTGGAGTGACGTAATTTTTTTCAACTACCATGAATCAAATTTTGTAATCCACAAAAATAATCCATACATTTGAATTTCCCGAAAATACGAAATCTCTAGTTGTATTTCTAAATAACGAGAAACTTCGCAACCTAATAAAATTTGAATTTTTCCAAAACACCCGAAGCAAAATCCCTCGGTTTCTCCAAATGAGAATAAAATTGTCTAAACCTTAACTGACCATTACACAAAAATACCAACTTACCTAAAAAAAAAATAGGAGGAACTCTAATTTGGAAGAACCATTTAACAACACCGTACACGTTTTGACCGGACACAAAAAAATTGCGAATTAGAATACAATAAAAAAATAACTGAAAAAACCCCTAAATTTCACATACAACTTTCGACTGTTTCAAATATTTACCGAATTAAAGTTAATAAGAACAAAACACTCGCTACCGATACACCGAGAAGTCGGTACTTCAACAAGAGAACGATCAATCGACCGAATTAAGGACTCGACGCTTGAGCTCAGGAAGAGGACGATCTTTCGACTGCTGCACGGCTGACTGAGCGGCTATCGTAACTTCGTTATACGCACCTCCAAGAAGAGTTCGGAGTCTAAACCGTTACTCAAGCCACTGGCTGTAGGAGTTGAATAACCTTCGTATCATGTAGAAAAGACTGTGTATGCTAAGTGGTGGTTACCTTGACCGTCAACTTGCTGTTTCAAATAAGTGGGTGAAGTTCGAAGGATCCAAAAAAACTGCGAATTGATGGAAATCCCAGCTGCTCCTCGGCAACGTCTTCATAAGTCCTGCAGCTGCATAGCGGTCATCCCTTCTCGCTGGGTTTTACCCGGATGGGTTTTCTTGAATCCCCTGAAAAATGCAAATTCTCAGATTATGTTGTACCTCAGGATGAAATTAATTATACTGCACTTAGAGGAATCGATAGAAAATTCTTTCAATGGATTGGTATTGAATTCACATAAATTTTACGAAATACAAAGCCACCATTGGGATAAGATTTATTTAAATTGGGTATAATTCTTACGATTGATGATAAGAAGAAAAACCCGATTTTTTTTTGGAATCGCAAACAAAAGTTTAAACTTATGTAAATTTTGATCGTTACCATCTTAATTTCCTAGCTATTAACGAAGTTAACTCAAAGTTCTATATAGTTACATCAAAATAATCAGAAAAAAATGAAGATTCTTAAAAATTCGAATTTCTTTACCAACAAAAAGTTCCAAATAGAATCTCAAAATTTATTTATTACTGTTTCAAATTCCAGTTCCAATCTAATCAAATTATTTTTATTTGTTTACAAAAATACCGTTCATGTGGATAAAAAATAATAATATCAGTCTAAGGAATTACAAATTCACGCATAGAAATTTCACTCTCAGAACCATCTCCTTCGAATCATGGAATACCATATTCAGAATGCAACAATCAAATCAATTAAATTAGAAATTGAAATATTAAATCATGTAACAATTAAAAAGAAGGAGAGAAAAAAAGCGAAGAATGATTAAATTGACGTTATTACAGCCGGGTGGAAAGGGAACACATAACGTACCGTTATAATGTTGTTTCTGTATACCACTTCGACATTAACGATCCACTGGATATTTATCTCATCCTAAGTATTCAGGCTTTTTTGAGCGGTGATGAGTTTTCGCTCGTTTTTTACAGCGACTGGAATTGGATAAGTGGAGGATACGTTTCCAACCGGCACTGAAAGCTGCAACACAGGTAAAAAGGCGATGATGAAGAAGGGAAATTCAGTCCAAGATCATAGAAAATAAGGGAAAATCAGCCAATTCCATCGGTTTCTACAACCTTCTTATCGAAAGCTCGAGAAAACGGAAGGTTTCGGCGTAAAATCCAGCATATTTTCTTTGGTTTTAATAACTTTCTTTATTGGTACAAAAGAAAATCGAAACCTCAAAATTTTTTAAATTCCGTCAATTAATAATAATAATTAAAAAACGCAAATATTTTAAAAATCGAAGCTTTCAGTTGCAACTTTAAAATTTTTTCATTCTTTACTTGTTACGTTCAATCATGAGATTCGAAATAAAAAATTCCGTGATTTCGAAAAACTTCTCTAAAAAAATACGAAAATAACTGAACTCCAAAATCCCAAATTTATCTAAAAATACTTCAAGCCATTCATTTGCAGACTCCGCAGCCCAATGATAATCCAAAACTGGAATTAAAAATGTTCCAAACAATAAGAGTTAATAAATAAGAGTTAATTCCAATTCGGATTTCAATGGATTATAATAATTCTTTTTAAATTATACAAATCCATGTGTTGAATTTCCATGACGTCAAATCAAAAAATGGATCTCAAATTTTATAATTTGGTCTCCTTTACTTTCTTTAGTCTTTATATTAAATCATGAAATTCCAATTTCATAAATTTCCCCAAAACAATTTCTGAAGTGTAACTCAACTGCAAAGTTCCAAATTTATCCAAAAACACTTCAACCTACTCAATTCGAGACTCTGGAACTTGATACCTTCCAAACCTGGACTGGATTTCTTTTCTTACAGTTTCATTGAATTCTCCTATTCTTTCACATTTCAAATGATTACAATAATTTAATAGTTATTCTCGAATCATATGATTCTGTACCTAGAATTCCGGGGATTCTTTCATCGGAAAGATCCTTCTTTCGATGTGGGTTTCGATTTCAGTCTAGAACAAGGCTTCGTTCGATTCTCATCGGTATCAATTTACAATGGCTCTAACCGCGTTTGTAGGATCCTCCATGTGTGCAGAAACAGTAGAAGATGCAAAACAAGAAGAAACGGAATGCTGGTTCTGGATTTCCAGCTAATTTGAAGCGACTGGACTCGGGGGAAAAAATCCCTCGGTGCAGTTGGATCTTGCTGTGCGATAAATGCACTGGCGAGTTTTACAAACGTAAACGTAACGCCATGTGCAACTCGTAGCTTTTATGGACCGTTCTGGAAACACGTTGTTGCTCCAGTGATCCACTTGGAGTCACGATTTCAATCTCCAAGTGGAATAGCAGCGGCAGCTGAAAATAAAAAGAAAATCAGTTTTGGAAAAATCTTGGGAGGAAAAATTCCGAATAAAATCAGGTGACTTTGGAAGACAGAAGAAAAAAAATTGAAGAAACAATCAAAGGGTACCAGACACCCGTACATCCTACAATCTACTTTACATTTATGTGGGACAGACATAGCGGAACTTCTACGAGCTCCCCTCGCTATCAGGAATGCCGTTTGTCTCTTTCCTCAGGAAAACTCGTTTGAGTTCCATGATTGAATCATCGACGTTATATGTAAACGCGTTTTATGGGTGATTTATATGAATGTCCTTGAAAATGGGGAAGAAAAGGTAAGGCGTTTTTCTTTCTTCCTCTCCTTTCTTTCTAATCGTTTCTCTGATAATCAAAGCACTTATCTCTTTTCATCGATCTTCCCACTGTTATTCTTACCGAGCTCGTTAGGATTCTTCAGCGTAAAAGTGAAAAGATATTTTGCCTCTAACCGGTTTCTACACGTTTTTTGATACAATTTCCAGAGGCAGAACTAATTGTGGGAGCAGAATTCCGAATTCTTAAGGTCCACTCGAAAAAGTTTTTTTCCCTGAATTCTGCCAAAGTTAGGGTTTATGTAATTCCTCCAGAATTGTGTATCCAATTCTATCACTTATAGAATATTTTACATTTTTTATTGACTGCAAATCTTCACCATTAATGGTAATATTTCAGAATTGAAGATGCCATACATTTTTATGAAATTTGAAATTGTTTGTTTTGGTAAAATTAAATCTTATCTTATTTTAGGAGAATCATTAGAAATCATATAATTTGTAATTTCTAGATTACACACTGTTATTATTAATCATGAACTTTGAAATTAATGAACTTAAAATTTGTCACTAAGTTTAAAACTTTTAATTTCTAATTCTACCTTATTTTATTAAAATTACGCTCGTAAACTTTATATTTTGTGGAATACAATTCGAAATTATCTCTAATCTCCCTATTTTCATCAACTTTCTTATTATCAAAAACTTGAAATGTTCAGAATACGACAATCTTGTCATTAACATGTGAAAACAAAGTACAATCATGCGACAAAACCACAATTACCATTAATCATCTCAAGCTCCTCTACGGAAGATATTATTACTTTTCATGTACGTTAAGCTCAATCATATGGTCGTAAAAACCATAATTATATGAATTCATTGACAAGAAGAGTTTCTCATAGATAAAAAAACGTAATAATCCTCGTAAATCCCCTGGGAATGATGAGAAGAAAAATGAAAGAGTAGGGAAATGTCTATGTTTATCTTAATAACAAGCCTCTCTAGTATTATACCATACAAATATTTTTACCAACCGAAGCTTTGTCTTTTTAAAATCCCGAGCACAAAAAAGGAGAAAACCTACTTTGGGATTATTTAAGTCCGGGGTATTGTACTCAAATTATCTGACAATGAGTCTCTATTGTAATGAATATAATTATGGGAAAAAACGGCCGATTGTTTGAAAGATTATGCAGTTGATAAAAGAACAGATTTGGGAGAAACTGTAATTTTACATTTTACTCGATTAGAAATCTTGCACCAATTAAAATTTGGTAACTTTCTATTTAAGAATTTTCAATTACACCAAGTCCCGGAGAAATGTTGAATTCATTGGAAATTCAATTTAATTTCATTGAATTTTCTTCCCATGAATTTTTATAAGTTGAAATCCCAAAAATCGTTTTTTATTATTAAATCATCTATTTTCAATTATTCATTAAGAATCGCAATATTATTAATTGAGACTTAGAATGTAATTAATTTATATAATTAATTAAAAAATATTTTAAGTTCTACAATTTTGGTTCTTTAATTTCTCACTAGAAAGTTCCTTCAGTATGCGAACAAGGGTATTCGTTTTCAATTAAAACAGACATAAATTGAGATGAGTTTGAAAAACGAATTTGATGGAACGAAATGATAGGAGATGAATCGCGTTCTTTTATACTACCAAGCTCGAAAACGAGATCTTAATTGAATTGCTAATAAGTACGAGTGATTCATTGTTTCTGTTTTTAATGGCAACAATATCAAAAGTGATACAAGATAAAAGAGTGTGAAATTAATTATTGTTAATACCAAACATACTTTTGTCTTTAAAAAAAAGATCGAGATTCATTAACATAAAGAATAGAAAGTTTTTACTAACTTTAAATAAATAATTTGATTTCCTTCAGTAGTTACATTAAATGATGAAATCCGAATTTCATAAATTTGAAATTGAAATTTTTTGATTTGTAAAATTCTCAAAAAGTTCCGGACGAAAACTTGAATCGAAAATTCCTGCACTGGACTGGATTCTAGAATTATAAACCTAATAAAATATTTTTATCTCCCCTTT
Organism: Gasteruption jaculator; assembly: GCA_949825005.1. Taxonomy (NCBI): domain Eukaryota; kingdom Metazoa; phylum Arthropoda; class Insecta; order Hymenoptera; family Gasteruptiidae; genus Gasteruption; species Gasteruption jaculator. The sequence goes on from OX463762.1 coordinate 11,318,042, forward strand.
TTTAAATGAATAACGTCAATCATATAAATTGAATATCCTAAAATTTTTCAGAATATTTCTAAACGATATAGAATTGGAATTGAATTTTAATCATTCTTTGTATTTTCAATCAAATAATATTCTTAATATTCGAGATTATAAAATACATTAAAATATTTATGAACAAAAAATTGTCATTATTTTATTCAGAAATTATACAAATGTTCAGGGGAAATTTTTCAAAGAAATTCTTTAAAAATTAAAAAACTAATAATTTCAAGCTAATTTCCTGTAAAAAAGAATTTTCACTCCTAAACCATCTAACGATTTTCCGATCGATCGAAGCACTCGGTGTTTCGTACAATAACGGTGTTTTACGAGTCAGGAAACAAATGAACCGTTGTCGCAAAGGTGGCCTGCTTAATAATTATTGATTGCTGTCTATGGTCATCGTATGGCTTCAAAACTTATGAATAAGTCAACACGAATTCTTATAGACAGTACAGGCGAATTTCCATACCAATGTCTGATCAAAGAAGGGGATGTTTTGCTCGCTGCATCTTTTGCATCAACCGGTGCATTAACATTCTTGGAATGCAACGCGATCTTCTCATTTCGGAATTTATAACCGAGTTGACATACTTCCGTGCCGTTAAATTCGTATTTCTAAACTTTGATATCTGTATCGTTACTTTGATGTCTGCCATAACCGCAATTTCTTGTCGATTCGATTTACGATCAATGAATTCCAAGTCGGGGAAATTAAAATTCACGAAAAAAAAACAACATTTCGAATTTGAAGAGAGATACCATGAATCAAGATAAAATTGTAATTGAATTTTCCCAATATTTCCATTAATATAATTAGCATTAATTGTAAAAATTAAATAAATTGTTAGAGAATAAACAAAATTGTTGAAATTTTAATTTAGAGTTCCTGGAAAATTAAAAATTCTGAATGCTGCATTTGTTAACGTTCTAAATGTTTTCTATTTTATTTTTGGAAATAACTTCCAGAGAAATTTAAATTTCAACCTCATAAATATTTATTTATAAAAAATGCATGATTACTAAATTTCTTTATAGAGAAAAACTGAATTTCCCCGAAGTCCATGAAAAATAAATAATTTGAAATACAGAAAAAAAATCGCACATCGAAATGGAACTGTAATTTAGTTATCCTGATATTTTAATTATTATTTAAAAAATGGATAAGATTCTTGGAAATTCTAAAAGTTCTAAACTTTCAAATTCCCAAAATTTGAAATCATTTGGATTTTCTTAATTTTTTTCTTTGTAATATACAGAGAAATTTAGATCCCGGTCCGACATTTGTTTATTTGCAAGAATACCTTTTTCATTGCTGATACGTTTCATTTCCTCGTAATTTATGGAGAATGTGTTGCAATCGTGACCCTGTTTCGCCGTATATTCAGATCCTTCCAACTGCTTCTTGTAATTTTTCATTCGGATTGGGTGATCGCTGCATCCGAGCTGTTGCACCTGAAAGGTTCAACATAAACTTTTATTATTATATTGTTCCTTTTCATGTAAGCAAATGTATCTTTCCCATCTATCGCATGTTTCTTTGAAACTTTACAGGAACTAAAGCAACATTACGACGTTACATGACGTAAACTGATAGCATAAATTTACTTTTGGACTTGAAAAAGCCTATGCAATATACGCGGGGTTTATTGGAAATTTCCTTGCAAGTAGATAAACTTTCTACAACCGAGATAATAAAATAACGAGAACTTTTTTCACACACAAAAATGATTTGTCTCTTATATATTAATAAAAAAACATTCACAGATTTTTATAACGAAATGTGAGTGTTCCTGGAGGCAAAAAAAATGATGAAGTTTCTTCTTTTTCAAGTAATTTGAAAGATTCAAATACAGATTACTCAATTTTCCATAAAGAAAATTCTCATTAACTTTGGAAGCAATTAAGAAACGAACGCAAGAATACTCGTTTCTTTCAGAAACAAGAATTTCGGTCTTCGCTCATCCGATTGATCTCTTACCTATAATTGTATTGTTGTCACGCATCAGCACTTACTGTCTGCTTCGACAACTTCTTCAAAACCACCATTCACCTCCTTCCGAATGCTCTTAATCTTCCAATTGTCCGATACTTCCTCTTCTTTTTCCACCTCAGATGCAATAATTTGTTGATTTAACAACCAATTTTCTTCAAATTTTCTTCTTCAGGTACCAGAATATTTTATAAAAATCCTTCGAATGCGAAACAATTCGAATAAATATAAGAAATTGTCCATTCCAAATTCATAAATTTTGGAATTTTTTTCTTCCCGGAAAAACGTATATTCAATTTCTCGAATTTCCAAATCACGGTATTTCTGTAGATTCTTGCGAATTATCGTTACTCCAAATTCTCCTCGAACTTAAGATCCAAAATGTTCTTCGTCAAAAGCTAAATATTAATATTTTGGAATTTACTTTCCAGATATTTTTTTTCTTTTCGATTCGAGAAATCTCGCGACTCCGCTTATGTCGTATAATTCTTCCCGAAGAACCACAAAAAAGTCATCGAGGTCACCAGATACGAGAGAGACACTATATCCTCTTCCTTCTCTTCACTTGAAATTCATTTCTACTTATTTCGATCCTCTCGTTTCTAATTACAATTATTTTTCAAATTAGAACTTTTTTCCCTTTCCTATTCAAAAGGGTCAGTAGCTCATGAGAAACGGAGGAAATTCTTTCACCTATAATAAATAATCCTCAAAAGAGGGGAAAAAAGATGCCTCAAAAATTGTTTATTTCCTTCCACGGCAGGAAACGTTCCCAATTTTTTTTATTCTAAACTAGAAGGCGTCAAGAAAGTATTTCTCGTCTGTGTCTTCGTTTCCTTAATTGAAATAATAATGGTAATTGTCCTGACAGATGACGTTATTGGTAATTATCTCCTTTTCTCGCTCCGGCTCTAATTTTTTTCCGACGTTTTTTTTTCTATCAATTTTCTTTCGTCGTGAAAATCTTTTAATAATGTATCTTTTTTCGGCGTTTATTAATTTTTTCCTAAATTCTCAATTTATTCTCCTTTCAGGTGACGAATTCTTCCACGCAGTTGAAGGATTAGTTTCCATCCCACATCTAGTTGAATATCCTCTTGGAATGTCTCCTTGGAATATCCTCTGTTTTTCAATAAATTCTTCACTTTCAGAAAGATCAAATTTTTGAAGGCTTACAGTTCCAGGACTCGGAAATCATTGAAAAAAAATTACTCGATCCTTAAAATTTCATCTCTTTCAGAAACAGAAATCCTCCTTCCTTGAATGGTAATTTCCAACAATTTTATTTTCCTTCATCCTCGGTCCTTAAAATTAGTCTTCGTTTTTTTCTCGAATCGGCAAAAAGTCTATTCCTTAAGAATTTCCAGATCAAATTTGTTCCCTTTGGTCTTTGAATCTTGCGTCCCTCCTTCTTTTTCTGTAAGGACATAAAATGAAGTTCTATTTCAACTCCTAATATAATAGAATTTACCCTTAATTTTCCAAAACTGAGATCGCTTCTGGAAAAGAAGGAAACTCGGGAATCTAGGAATTCTTTTTTAAGAAAAAAAAAATGGGGAAAAATACCAGTATTATCTCCTCGCTCGCGAAGCTTCACCCTCCATAGATGGTCTGGTTACTGATGCTGGAATTAGACTGACTTGACTTGTACTGAGGTTGGATATCTAAGAACGCCCCCGATATAGCCGCTTCTTCCTTCTGCTTTCCCATGGCTCCTCGCTGGTACCCATTACCGGAGTAGGGGTTTCGATCCCTTCTTTCGCACTTATGTCCTTGCTCGGTTTCATTTTCCCACGTTAAATCCGTCCAGGAAACTCATTACTATTTCTCTTTAGCAAGTAGATTAAGTAGAAATCGATGTTCTGTTACTTCTCCAGCTCGAAATTGGGCGTCCCAAGTTCCGAATCTCTCCCAAATCCGCCCCTCGGTAGCAGGAATATTTTTCCAGCCTTCAGCATCCTCCTCCGGAACACCAACGGACGAGGAAAATGCATCTGGAAAATGAAATAGAATTATAAAGTGTAAATTAGATTGCCAACAAAGACCTGGAAAATGTGTAAACGGACAAAGGAGATGGAGGAAAAAAGAAAAAAGCTAATGAATTATTAACGAATGGAAGGTTCGACATATGCAACTTCTCCTGGAACCGCATGAGTTCTTGCAATTAGAGAGAAACAATTATGATTACGGTACATTTACACGTGCCAGCACTCGATCCTTCCTTTCCATAACGATTTAAAAACACCTTTTCTTTTTTTCCTCTTCTTCTTTCTCTCCACCTTTTAATTCAAGAGCGGAACAAACTATGTACCCACAGGATTTCCTACCGAAAAAAAGTACAGGTATCCGTGAAACTTCGTTATTTAGCTTCCCGTTACTTCAATTAAACCACAAGCTCTTGTGTGAAATAAGAGAAGTGGCAGCATCAATTGCGGGGGTGCCAGGGTGGCGAATCCATCCTCCAGCCAACCCACCCTCGGCTCCTTCAACCAGGTCCTAATTAACAGATAAAGCAGAAGCTGCTTTTGAATGCTCTACTTTGCATGATAAAAACCGGGATGGTTGGTTTCCGCTATGATTGCGTCACTAATTGCCGTGTGTTGTCGAGGATTGTTAACACAGCGTTGAGTTAAAGTGCCTACAGCCGCTCAGTGACTTATAAAAACGTTAAACGCCCGCCTCATATGCATATGGGAGCGCGTTAATTAACGAGGACGACGGCGAAGAACGTTTTTTGTTGTTTCTTTTTTTCTCAAATTAAATTCCGACGATGAAGAAAAGGGATCGTTCATGTTCGGCGTTGACGTTTCGCATTTCCTGCTACATTTAATGGGTGGCTTAGAAAAACCGAAAAACTCCTTCGGTTCCAACTAGGAAAAAGATTCTTCTTCCAAACTCTTGGATCCGAGTAATTATTTTCTAGGTCCTGCATTAGCGTGCCAATCCTCGTTCTTCAATTCCTGAAGTCAATTTCAGAATTTCTTTCGATTTTCCCCTTTCAATTCCTGAGAAAAGAAAATTGCTCATGTTATTATTATTTTTATTACTATTTTTGTAACGAAAATAAGGTGTAAATGTATTTCAATTTTTTTTTCAATTTCAAAATTCCCTCGAATTCCTTGAAATTCCCAAGAAAAGAAAATCACCACAATAATAATTATTATTGCAACTTTTTTCTCTCGAGTTTCGCATTTTCCAGTTGGTTTTACTCTCGAAAAACGTTTTAGAAAAAAATGGAAACTCCCTTTCTGGTTCAATCTTCGAGAAAAAGTCTTCCTTATTTTCCAGAATCCCGAGTTATTTAATCTTCATTCTTTATTCCTTTCGTTTCGTGGAATTTCAGAATTTCCATGGAATTCCTTCCTTGACATTCTTGGGGAAAATAAATCACTAAAATGGTAATTATTGTTATTATAACTTTTGTAAATAAAAAAGGGAACATCTTGCAAATAAAATAATTAACGTAATTTTCTTTTCTATAAAAAGTTCCCATTAAAGGCAGTCGGGAAATGGGACGTGGAGTGATAAATGTACCCGCGTTACGGTGCGTTTTATGAAACTGAATGATTTGCATCCTGAAAGAAAAAAATCCCATGAAATAAGTAGTGTCATTAATAATACTAACAATAACATCACCTAAACTAGCGAAAGAAAGGATGAAGAAGAATAATTCATGCCTTAACTCATTTATTTACACGCAAATATATTATACATCGCTTGTATTTACTAAATATATACCTTTAAGAAGAATTTACATGTAATAACTAAAACCTTAACTCGTAAATGTTCATCTCGGTAAAAACTCATCAACGATCCTTCACACTTTCCACCCCGATGTATAAAAAAAAAAGAGACGCACGCTAAAATCCTTAGTGAAACGGACAATAAGAGTAAAAAAAGCTAAAAACAGTATTTCTCTTTCGTTATTTAATAGATAACTTAGAGATAAACTCAGCGAATCGAAACCATGTCACAGATACAATCGACGAACAAATTTGGAGAATCACCGGTTTCTCATTTGCTTTGGAAAATTTCATTTTAATACTGTTTCCATATTTTCAAGCCCGGATAGAGAATCACGCAAAGAGAGAGAGAAAGAGAGACGCTTCGAAGGAATCTGTGTATTCGGGGAAATTTTACAAAACTGCAATTTTTCCGAATCTCTTTGGAAAAACAGAAAATTGTAAAAAATGCATTTTTTAAAATTTTTAAAAACGCATTTTTTTAAATTTAAAAAAATGCGTTTTTTTTAAATTTCCCCGGATTCACGGATTTCCCATCGGCTGATTTTTTTCTCCGTTTCCGAAAAAATGTAAAACTAGAGTCGAAAATACTCGAATAGATAAATTTGTTCCCACTTTACTCGATTTTTCTCACTATCCCTGAAATTAACACATAAAAAGACAATTAAAAGCGTAAAAAATTACGAAAGCTATAAACTGAGACCATCGAAAGTCATTTCCGAAATCGAGATAATTCGAAATCTCGTGATTTGCATTCAGATCCGTTATGGTCCTTGAACAAAACAAAAATTTAAAAGAAAGATGACGTTGCATTGAAATGAATTTTCGTAAAGAAACAAAGACTAAGGAAATTGCTCCCGTATAAATCGTAACTATATTATCATTTAATTCGGCACGATAATAATGTTCCTCTCGTTTTCTTTTATCTTCTTTAGTCACTCAATTTTTTTTCTGTATACGCACAAATAATTGTTGGTAATTACTGATCAAAAATCGAGTACTTGAAGCAAGAGAGAAGAAAAAAAGACCGTAAAGTTCTTCATTAAAAATTCGTTTCGATCGTTATCATATAATATATATAATTATAATAAATTGTAAATACATCTATTAGAAATTTATAATCAATATCGATTTTATGGCATCTTAGAATCGAAGAAAAAAAAAAATTCAATTGTTTTTTTATTATATACCGGCTGGTTTTTCTTTTATGTTTATAGAAAAAATGTATCACCTATTTACAAGAGCAGCCTTTTTTTTCATCAAAAACAATTGCGTTAAGGCATAAAGACCTTCCTTTTGAATTTATTATCGTGTTAATTAACGCACGGATCGAAGATTTAAACATACTCGCAATTTCCATGAAGAAGTAACTTTCCTTCCCGAAAATCCTACGAAACTTGGATCGAAACTTCTATTATTCTTTTTTTTTCGCGAATCAGAAGAGGAAGGTTCTGTTTTTTTTCACTGCAATATTCGCTAGTAAGTAATTTGTAATATTGATAGAATCTTTTTTTTCTTTGCAGCTTTATCTAAATACGTAAACTGTATGATGCTTCAGAAGTAAATACATACAATAACGTTCGTCCTCTCTCTGTCTTTCTTTCATTCCTTTTCTTACGCTATTACCAACGGTTCGTCGTCTGAAAAACCTCTGATCACAGGACTATCTTCTTCGTCTGAAAAAAAATAAGGAGAATTATTATATTATTAAATTTAAATTCGATTTTTTAGATTCCTAGTCATAATTTCTATACTATTAAGGGACATGGTAGTTTCTTGAAATAAGTTCAGCGTATGAATTGAGCTCGAGCACTAGCAACAACTTTTTCCGAAATAACTAAGTCCGTACACACTAAAAGACCCCCAAAAAATCGAGTTTCGGAATTAACTTTTGAGAATTTTCATGAGACCTTTATCTAGTATATTTTTTCTCATGGAATTTATTTTTATTATCAAAATTCCAATATCCAAACAGAAATACGATTTTTCGCAAAAAACTTGACTTTCAACAATTTACATTAGTCCTGAAACCCTTATTTTTGAAACTTTAACTTCTCCTCGATTTTTTGGGGAAGATAAAAGTTAGTTTTCCTACTTTTTTTACCAAAAGTGCTTTTTTGTAGGTTTCAACAATATTATAAATTCGAACTTTTAAATATAGTTCCTCAGATCTTAAAATTGATAACTTCTAAATTATTATATTACAAATTCGTTCTGATTCGGAAATAAATGTAATTTTGGTTTCTCACCTAAACCATCAGTGCCCGGGAAAGTAGCCTGACCTCTTCTCGTGTCGTAATGACTGTTTGCAAATTGCGTGAAGCTGTTGGACAATCTCCGATGTCGGATTACGAAGTAGGCGAGTGCAGCACCCAGTGCAACGATCAACAAACAGATCGGTATCGCGAGAGACAGAATGTTCGAGGTGCCGATTATCACTGGCATTGATACTACTGAAAAAGATGTTTTTTTATTATTGCAAATAACATTTAATTGACTCTGAAACTCGCGAGACATAAAATGACCTACAAATTTAAGTGAATAATAATAATGATTGATAATAAAATTTAGAATCTTATTTATTTTTAACATTACCACGAAAAAGCTTTAATACCGACATTAACATTTACTAGCATTCTGATATTTAATTATTATTATATAATTTATATAATTACATAATCATTATTGTATAATTTATTATTGCCTTGTTTATTTTGATATAAACGTTTTCTATTACATCCACCGACGAAAAATAAATGAAATTCTAAAATTCATTATAAATAATTTTAAAAATATCAATTGCAAAAATATGTACATTAAATCAAGAATATTTCTACGAATCTTACCGGATGGACTCTGAATGCTGACGACTTCACTCGGCATACTTTGATATCCTTCTTCGGTTACCAAACGCACGGCAAACGAGTAAATTACATCCGTTTTGGCGTTATGGTAAATATAAGGTGGCTGGTTTGTAGTGAATATCTTGGCTGTCGACAGATTTAACGTACGTTCTCCTTCGGACACCAGAATTTCATAATGATACTTCGTGCTCTGGGATATGCTCTCCGGTAGGCTGCGTTCTTGCCAGTACAGATTATAATGTCCCTCTTCGTGCAGGACGCTCAATTGATGGGGTGGCAAAATCGGTGGCGCGACGTAAATCACAGGTTCACTGGGTATTGCATTCTCGGCGTCCGTGGAGATTGTCACTTTGTATTTGCCACCGAATTTCACGTCCCTGAAGACGTGCGTCATGACGGTTTCGTTCGTGGGCAACAGAGTTACCACCGAGTGCTTGTTCAGCGTCATTTCCGTTATCGAGATCTGAAAATCGAATGTGAGATTAAGCGATTGTTATCGGGAAGTTAATAGCGTTCTTTCTTCTCGAGACTACAAGGAAATGAATTTTGGGCAGAGAATAATATAACCTGTTATTCTCAGATTTTTAAAATGTTTTAAAAATCGGTTCTCTTTTTCTGCAACTAATATCAAAATTGACAAGAGTTATCAAATTGATAAACACTATTGCTTCCGAAAAGTCTCTTAAAGATCGAATTCCATTTTTTTTAAATTAACACTATGCCGACCGGTGGTACAAGTTGGTGCCATGCGAAAACTATCGGGTAAGCGCCGGTGACACCACGTTGGTGTTGTACATAAAGATTTATACCGGCACCAAACGAAAGAATCCCGATCAGACGTGCGGGCGACAAAGTGTTAATATTAATTATTAATGAATTGTTTAAAATTTCTAAGTCTGAACGTAGACGAAATTCTGACGAGTTTAAGAATTAATAATGTAGTCTTACAATGTAACCGATAGGCTCGTCGATAGTTGGACAGCTGGCACTCCAAGATACGATGATGGAATCCATTTTCTCGATGGACATAACTCTCAGTCTCTTTGGTGGTGCTCGAACGTTGAAATGAGTGATAACGGTAACAGGTTGACTTAAAGGACCTGCTCCATAATCACCTCGGACACCAACAGCGAAGAAATAGGATTCGCAAGCTTCCAAGTCCCTCACCGTCGACGTCAGATTATTCGTCCTGATTTTCGGAGCTGCAAAATATATTTATTATATTGTACCCTATTAAATTCCATTTTCCACAAAAATTGGTTGAATCGAATGCATGCTTTGGAATGTTAAATTAATAAATACATAAACAAATAAATAAGTACCTAAATAAACAAACAGAAAAATAAATAACTGCTTAAATAAATAATAAAAAAATAGACTAGTAGGTATATGAATAAAAAAATATCTGTAAACAAACTAATTAATTAGTTAAACAAAAAAACTTACATTTAAAGAAATCTTGCATATTAATAGCGTAATGAATTCCATACTGCCACTTGATCTTCCTGGAACTCTTCGGAGGATCCCAGCTCAACTTAACAGTCGTTCCATGGGGTTTCACCAATTTTGCCTCCAGATTCGACACCAATGGCAGAGGAACTCCCGTGGTGGTGCCGGTCACTTTAATCGGCTTCCCCACGTACTGCTTCTTAGTAGCGCTGACTTCAAAATTGTACGTAGTACCGGGCGCCAAACCGGTAACGTTCAATCGATTCTCCTTCGAATTCAGGGTATCCAGCGCCGGGTAATGCGGCGGACTCCTGGGTGTCACGATATATCCATCCACGTCCTTGACAGCCTTCCAAGTTATCATAGCAGAGTTGTTGGTCGTTTCCACGACTTTTAGGTCCTCAATGTTATCGATATTCGCGGTACCGTCGAAGGTGAGAGTTGCTACATTCGACGACGCTGATTCGTGCTCCCGGTTCTTCGCTATCACCCAGAAGGAATAATTCTTGCCGGCCTCAAAGGGGATATCGATGACCACCGAGGTCTTTTGCAGCGAAAACTGCATGGGCGGGATGGGCGGTGTCAGGAACACCTCATACCCCGTGATCGGGCCATTGGGTTTCAGCGGTGGCCTCCAGGAAACGTCCACCCTCGTGCCGTTTCTCTGCACCATTGTCACGTTCCAAGGTTCCGATGGAATACCTTCCCCGGTTTGGACGATCAGATACTTAGCCGGTGGAAATACTGTAGTCTGGCCCTTGAGCCTCACGTACACGGTCACGTTGTACTTCGTGTAGGGCTGCAGGTTGTTGAACTGATACTCGGTCTCCTCGGTCCACTTGGAAGTGTTGGTCCATTTGGCGTTATCGGTTGCTAGTGCGATCGACGGCATGAACTCGAAAGTGACGTTCGTCGGAATGGGCATCCACCAGAATAGGAAGATGCTGGTGGCATTCGTGGACCGCTCGTCCACGCCCATCACTAGCACCTGGTAAACTCTGGTGCTGTTCTTGTCGCAGTTAGACTCGTCGAAACCGTCAGCGCAATCGGGGGTTCCGTCGCAGTAGGAGGACTTCGGGAAACAGCGGGTCACGTCGCAGGGGAAGAACCCGGCGTAACAGGACGGAGTAGCCGGTGGACTCGGCTGGTTGAAGTGACACCCTAACTCGTCGCTACCGTCCGGACATTCTTTCACTCCGTTACAGATAGACGTCAGGGAGACGCAGGAGCCGTCTCTTCTGCACATGTACTGATCGCTGCTGCAGCCGATATGAATCTTGTCGCAGTGCTGCTCGTCCTCTCCCGAGAGACAATCCCTGGATCCGTCGCAGACCCAAGCGTCTTCTATGCACTCGCCGTTGTAACACTGGAACTGGTGCTCGCGACAAACTCTCGGTTCCTCTGTGACACTCGGAGGATCCGTGGAAATTTCTCCTCCGGTGGCTTCTCCATTTTCGCAGCCCATTTCGTCCGAGTCATCGCCACAGTCGTCCACGCTGTCGCACTTCCACCAGTAAGGCACGCATTTCTTGTTGTTGCACATGAACATCCAGTCGTTGCAGGAATTCGTGGGGAAAGGCGGCGGCATGGGCGTGGGTGTGGACGTGGTGCAGTTCACCTCATCAGAACCGTCGGGACAGTCGCTGTCACCATCGCAGACCCACGAGGCATAAATGCAACGATAGGTCTTCGAGGAGTTACACCTGAATTGCCAGAGCTCGCACTCCATATTGCCGCAATCCTGCTCGTCCGACCCGTCCCTACAGTCGTTCTCGCCGTCGCACTTCCAGTGAGCGGGGATGCATGGTTGATCGGTCTTGCAGGAAAATTCGTCGGACCTACAGGTGCTGGGTTCCTTCCGGGTGGTGCAATTGCGCTCGTCCGAGCCGTCGTGGCAGTCGTCTTCGTTGTCGCAGTACCAACGGTGGGAGATGCATCGACCATTGTCACACTTGAACTGCGATTCGGTGCAGCTGGTATAGGTGCAATTCTGCTCGTCCCTACCGCTTTTGCAGTCTCGCTCCAGATCGCACACCCAGTACTTGGGGATGCACTTGTTGTCGCCACAGTCAAAGTTGTTCGGACTGCAAGTGTCCTTGTTGCAATTCTGCTCATCGGAGTTGTCGCCACAGTCGTTGTCTCTGTCGCAGTGCCAAAACTCCGGGATGCAGAGGCCGTTGTCGCAAGCAAACTGATTGGCCGAGCAGGTACTGGCGACTTTCGGGCAGGTGGAGTTGGCGAAAGGAGCAGTTCCACCGGGGCACATGCAAGCTCCATCGATCATCTCCATTCCATCGGGACACAGACACGTGTAGCTGTTGTTAGGGGCTCCCAGACAAATGTGCGAGCAGAGGCTAGTGTTCGCGCACTTGTTCGTCCCGCTCTGCACGCTATGTGCGAACACCTTCAAATCCATTAACCCGGCCAACTGCCCGATGATGGAGGATATCCCCACACCGTGGTCTTTGTCGGCCACAAAGATCATAGACAGCTTCCAATCGTCCCAGTACATGTTGTCCTTGAACACAGCTACCGCGAACGGATGGGACACCCTGTCGTCGCTCTTGATTATCTTCTTGAACCTCCTGCCATCGTAATCCGAAGACCCAATGTAATCCTCTCTCGCATCGACCCAGTAAATACGTTCCGCGATATGATCGATCGTTATTCCTGCAAAGAGATGTTTGTTACTTTATGTTAATTATGCAATTGAAGAAAAATGACGGATCAAAAAATGATTGATACAATGAATTACTACATTGAATTGTAACTGATACTATCATTTGTTAAATTAAATAAATTCTAAATACAATTTTTATTAAACTAAATTAAAATCGTGACATTTTAAAATGTTGTAGTTTGTAGCACTTCGAGTTTATGGTAAAATTAATATTTTTCTGAGTCACTCCTTCGCTTAGAAATACGGAAACTACGTGTTAATTTCAAAATTACGAAATTCAATATACTTGATATTTTTATAATTCAGCTTTTAAGAATTAGAGTTGGAATTCTGTATTTAACGTTCTGGAACAAGTGGTGAAAAAAGAATAGTGGCAAAATCCACTAGTGTTCTAAAGCAGATTGATTACATGAAAAATAAATAAATAATAGTCTCTTACCATTCGGCCATTCAACTGTCGGTTTGACGAACAATCGTTTGACATTAGATCCATCGAGATTCGCGCGTGAGACGGAAGCATTGCCGGGTGCCCAGTCGGTCCAAAACATGTATCCTACCATAGGATGCACGGCGATTCCTCTTGGTTTCTGTAAATTATTGGGACCGAGAATGGTCCTTCTCATTCTGCCAGCGATGGATATGTCCGTCCGAATGATCTGTATCCTCATTTTCACGCCGTCGACGAAATACAGGACATTGGAGACCCAATCGAAAGCCATTCCTTCGATAGAACTTAAATCGGTCTCAACCAGAATTTCCGGGTAACTCGTTCCATCCTTCAGACATTGCCTTCCTATCGTATCGTTGACAATATCCGCCCAGTACAAGCAGTTAGTCTTCAAATCAAATTCTATCGCTATGACATTCTTCAACCCGTGAACCGGTAAAGTTTCGAGTTTTTGCTCTTTCAAGTCGATCCTCGCGATAAGTTCTCGCTGGGCCACTAATATGAACTCCGGAATCGCTTCCATCGGACAGGGGATCTGGTGAACACAAAATTTTAAATTCAGAGTAGAATTTGCGGAATTTATTTCCGTTATCAATTTTTCATCTTGATATAGATGAACAGCAATTTTAGCAAAGAAATTTGTTCCTTTAATTAATAAATTATTTTACCCCGTAAAACGTTAGGAAAATGTTGAGAATACAAGAACTTAATTTAATACTTCATTTAAAAATTGAAAATATCAACTAGGAAAATTTGGATACGAAAAGAAAATTAATTTCAGTTCGTAACTTAAAAACACAATTTGGAAATTAAAATAAAAAAATAATCAGAAAACACACCTCATCCGGTTCGAAATTTCTCGCCAATCCACCGATGCAATAATCGTCCGGTATCTTCACGTACCCTTTCGTGCGGTTGTAAAACTGCCCCGGCCGGCAGGTAGCCGGTACCTTGTACGGATCGTATTCGGTAAGCGACTTGTTTCGGATACAGTGACTGGAAGATCGTACGAATCCGAAGTCGCAGTGGTAGTCGTTTGCGTCACAGGCGCATATATCCATTTTCACGGGTCTGTCGTAATTCGTGCCTGTGTAGCAATTCACGCTGGCGGCTCGACGCTGGTAAGTTTCCTTCCTGCCGAGGATGCAAGCCATTACCGGCTGATCGGTACTGCTGGGGGACCAGAACTTGAAATCGTCTGCGGTGCAATTCCGCTCGAAGACGTTCTTCAAATCCACTTTCACGATCAACCACTGATGCTGTCCTCTCCCGGAACCGAACATCGTGAACACCGTGGTGTTTTCTCCCGGTTCCGTCATCAATCCGTAGACTCTCAGGACGTGTTCGTGGAATTCGTAACTGTTCCAAGTCTCCCCCTCGTCGGTGGAATACAGCAAATCCTTGGTTTCACCGCGAGATTTGAAGTATTTGACGGCAATCAATATGCCACCGTGGTCTCCCATGTTGAAGAAATAGTAATCCTTAAGAACTTGCTTCCACGTGAGCCCAGCATCCCTCGAGACGTACAACGCAGGGTGTCCCTTCAAGCTCGTGCCGATCACCCCGGTGGCCAGGATGATGCCCGGCGCGGATTTCGAGCTCATGATCGAAACCGATCTGGTCACCGGATACAGCTGACTGAATTTTTGACTCAGATGTAACGAGCAATCGGTGCCGCACGGCATGAAGAATCCCTCGTGATTCGTCGTCGGTGGTTTTATGCGGTTCCAGGTGAAGCCATGATCGAACGTGATCACCGATATCAGGTGCTCGGGACCGATAGATCCAGCTCGTGGTGTTCCTTTTACTTGCGATGCAATGTAAATGCCTCGCAAGCCCTCCACTTTGTACAAATCCGTGAAAGCTTCATCTGCTATATCGCTGGAAGAATTGTTTTTAATTATTTTTACATTTCTGAGTAATAGGATCACACTTTACTGTTAGTAAATAATAAGTTAGAAGAAAAAATGATACACCCAATTTTTCGTTTAAGGTAACGTTAATTTAAAGATAGATAAAAATAAATTTTAGTAATCATTTATTATTTTATGAAAAAATTTGCGACGAACCATTCTTTTCGGACTTTAAATTATAATGTAATCAAGTTTACCAATTTTTCATTTAATCAAGCTTTGAAAAATGTTTTAATAATAAAATACGTTATGTACCAATCATTTGTGTATTTTAAAATTGAAGAACTGCAATTAAAATTTGAAAAAATGAGGAATTTAATACATTTTTGAAACATAATTTTTTTATATTTTTAAAACCGATTTTGATAATAAACATTTTAATTACTTTTTATGATTTCTTTCTAAAATTCATTTACTTATTTAGACTCCAGAATTTTTCAAGTAACCAAAAAGTCATGAGAAAATTAGATACTTACTTTAACCAACTATCTTTCCAGGTGCTGTTAGGGAAGAAAGTAAGGATTCCTTCCAGGGATAATGTGAAAATAGCAGTTTCTTGATTGACAATTTCGGAGACGTAAAGGTTGACCATCGTTTCGCTGTGTGAAACTGCTACGAATATGCGGTTGTTCGATACATCAGCGATATGATAATCCCTGCGATCCAATTCAGTATTGAATTGGGCCAAAACGAATTTGTTGCTATTTTTGTAAGATATATAGAGATCCAAATTTGGCGACGTGGTGGAGGAATTGGAATGCTAAAAAAAAATTATTAAGTTAAAAAATGAGATAATTCTGTGCATCGAAACGGAAAAGGAGGCAAAGGTGTAACTTACGCTGGCAGATCTCTTGGTGGCGAACATAAAATCTCCCCTAACTTGGAAATCCTCCACTTGATTGATGAAAACTGAAAAGACCTTTTCATGTGTCGATTCTTCCGCTATGAAGACAGTATTGAGACCCGATGGTTCCGATCGCTCTATCAATACCGTGCGTGGCTGCGTGTTGATCCAGAAGAAGGCTTTCACGTACTCGTGAAGAGTATCCCAAGTTTTTCCCTTATCGTTCGATACCCATAACTGAAAAAAAAAATGATAATTTGTTATTTTACAAAATATCCAGTTAATACAAAATTCTAATATTTGCAATAATTTTTCATTTAAATTTAATGAAATTAAGCGAAATACAAATTTATTTACAAAACCTCTTAATAGAAATATTATTCGCAGTTCGTTTTATATAGTTCATTTTTTTTGTCGGTTTATAAAATGGACCTTAAGCTTAAAAATGAAATCTGATTTAAACCAAAAGAGATTTATTTTCATGAAAAATGTAATTCTTTTCTTCTATGATTGCTTCCAGTTCTTACCCTTCGCATGGGATCAACTTTATCCAGTGCCAAAAAGATATACGGAAACTCTTCATGGAAAGAGATTTCACTGGGACTGAAGGGGAGTTTAATCCTGGATATGTTTTTCCCATTGTTGACCGTCACGAAAATTAGCTGGTTAGTGCTGTCGACGAAAACGCACTGAAAAAAAATTTTTAACGTTAGTGGATAAAATTGAATAAATATTTATATTCCCAAAAAATAAAGCAAGATAGGAAGAAAGAGTTTCGAATGGGATACTTACGTAATTGTTGAACTTCGGATGGATGTAAAACTTATCCAAAGTGGCATACTTAGCCTTGGGGTCGTCGGAGATCTTGAAGAAATCAGTCTTGTTCTCGAATGTGTCCCCGTAGTCGTAACTTATGTAAACTGCGCTGGGATTACTCGTTACGTTGAAACGAGCACCTTGCAAGCGCACTACCGCTGCGCTATCTCTCGCCAAGCAAATGATTACATTGGATCCTTCGCCAACCCAATGCACCATCAACTGTTGGTGAGGGTCGTTTAACGCATTGATCTGAAACACAATAAAATCAATTAGAATAAATAAATTCTTTAAAAATTCGGGGAAGAATTCGGAGCAAAATCTTGACGATCCAAATTTCCTGAAAGAAGGAGTCTCTCGAAAGGAGATGCTGCGACTCGAGCCTTTCCACTGCGCTTTCCAGGATTTCTAAAGATCGACTATCTCCAGATTTCACTTCGGTCGGTGAGGATCTTCAGAATAGGGTAAACTTAGAAAACAATTATAATTTCAATTAGAATCAGTGGTGAAAGTTCCAATATCTTTATTAAGAAGGAAATCCAACCTGTTTTTCAAAGCGTCATAATTATAACATATATTGTTACACTTGGCTACAATTCATTAAAGCGGTGACTAGTCATTTTCTGGTTCCGAAGCAACTCCGATATAAGTACGAGTGCTCGCCATTTCTTTGTCAGCGAAATAATAACACAATACTGCGATGACTAATTGCCATAGCATCATCACGCATGGTTATCTGACCACCCGGAGTATTTATATCTCATTAATCTCATTAAAGAAATTACAAAACGTATTTGTAAGCTTTAATCTGTTTATTACGCATTTGACAAATCAACAAATTAACAAATATATCTTGTTTCTATATGCAAAACCGTTCGTCCCATCTCAATTATAATTTGTAGCTGCTTCTTCTCCTTCGTTCCATTCGCATGGATCTTGTTCGTTACCACGTAATGGGGACTTTTGTATCTCTGGAAAATTCCAGCATTAAAAGTTGCTAAGGCAAGGAAACTAGATCATGTAGATGAAACAGAAAATTGCAATTACAATTTACTGGATTTTCCCCAAAGAAATTGTAAAAATTGCTGAAAACTTTTTTTTTCTAAAGATCCTATCTGTCTGTTATTGAACATCTTGCGGGTTTTTCTATGCAAATTATCTATATTTCACCTTTGGCTTCCTCCCATATTGTTCCATTAAGAAAGGGAATTCCGATTACTAATAATTCCTTGAATATTTACTTTTTGCTGTTGCATTTTCACATTCGATCGCAAAATGTAAGCATACAGGAGGAAAAGAGACTGTCAAAAAGTCCATATCATAAAATTTGCATATCGGTCTGGTAACACGAAGAAGGCTATTTTTTTAGTTGTTGAAAGTTACGTCTGTTTTTGTTCGAGTAAATATTGTTTGAGAAATTCTTGGGGATAAAAAGAAGGTATTCGTCTGTACAAAAATCACTAGAACGTTGCCTTGAAACTTTTTTGTTCCTACTTGCATTAGCAATAACGATACTTCCAAGAAAAGACCAGGAAAAGGCAGGAAGGTTGAGTAACTGTAAATTTTCAAGGAACAAAGAAAACAAAATTCAGAAAAATGAAAAAAAAAAGAGACATTTAGGTGTCGCAAACCACATTCCAATACTAACCCTGTAAAATAAAAAAAATCGATTTTATATAATTTGGAAATATTAACTTTCAGAAAAACATGGTATTTTTGTTTTTTGGAGAAAAAGAATAAATTGAATTGAATTAAATTTTTATAATTTTCATATCGAACCTTTAAATATGAAAACACGAAAATCTGTAATTTCGTGCTGGTAGTTTCTTGAGATTCAAAATAGCATTGGAAAATCAATTTGAGAAATAAATCTGGAGTTTTACCTCCTGCATTTTTTATGCACATAAAAAACTGCGCAGCGAAATTGGTCATGTAAAAAACAACAAGTATATTTTACAGTCAAAGTCTTATCGAAATGAAGATAACGGCATGTAAGAAGATAATGCTTTTGTAGTGCAGGAGAATCATATTTAAAAAAAACTCTATTGCGTATAAATACATATATTTCAAGAACCAATAAATTTCAATAATACGAAATTCGGGATAAAGAAATAAAATCACAAGGGTGAAATTCAATTTAATTGTAATTTGAAATTCTAGCATTGTCAAAGTACCCGTTTCGACAGATCTTTTAGAAGAAGCAAAGTTCTACAATTTCCAAATATGGCATTATATATTGTACAATAAACATGTTTTTGTGGATGAATCCAATCGAGAATATACAAAAACTAATTAAATCAGTGAAAAACATATCGGTGCTTCTAAAATCAAGGACAAAAAACATGCGATCAGTTCTAAAATTAATGCATAAAAAGAAAATCATTTCCATTCTTGTCCTTTTTGCATTTTTTAGTTCTCTCTGAATCCATAAAAAAAAGAAAGAAATTGAGAAGGAAAAACAGTCATTCTCAAAAATAGATGCCCCCAAAAAAAACAGCTATAAAATCAACTGAACAACAAACGGGGACGCACCTTTTCTTTTTTTCCGTTGAATTTGTCAGCTCTTTCTTAATCTTGTGCAAAAAAAAACGCATTCTGATGCAGGAAAACTGCATTCTTCAGGGAAAGTGGGTAAAGCCAATAATCACGAGAATCTCTAATCTGCCTTTCGGCATTAATTACCGGCTTCTATGTAAATCATCCTCCTCGCAAAACAAAATAAAATAAAATGAAGCAAAGTAAAACAAAGTCCAGTCACACAGAAAAAAAGGCTATGTCGAATTGTACAAGAAATGAGAAGGAAGAATAGATATTTAAAAAAAACAAAAATAATAATACCAAGAAAAGAATAAGGAACATACTAGAAATTGCGATATAGAAGAATAAAAAGAATAGAATTGAAGTACTCATTATTATTATTATTAATAAAATACAAATTAAAAGAGAAGGAAAAAAAGATGAAACGTAGTAGAAATTACCAATCGTAAAAATAAAAAAACTAAATGGAAGAAAGGGTGATCATGATTATTATAATGAAAATAAGAAATAGAAATAGAAAAGGAAAGAGAACAAAACAAAAGATAACGGCAATGAAAAAAAAAAGGAAAGGAAACCGGAAAGTAGCAGAAACGACTACAGACCAAGGTAAAAAAACAAAATCGAAGTAATTGTTGTTGTTACCATGATTATTATCAAAATAAGAAATAAGATAAAAACAAGTAAGAGAACGTAGTAAAATCTACCATGCAGCGTCTCCTGCTCACCTTTGTTACGATGTTTGGATTCTCGTGCGTCGACGAGACGTCCCTGCGCGTTCGTGGGAATGACGTTTCTGCTGTGTCCTCGGCGATGTGGCTATCGTCCCTTGTGAAAACCATCGGTCGCCCATAGCGCAGCGTTTCCTCCGGGTCCTCGTAAAGGTGCAGGGTTTTCGGGCGATCGCCGAACCTGAGACCCGTATTTTCGGGCGTAAAGAGAAAGAGGTAGAAAATAAACGCGAGGTAGCAGCCACCCGAACTCACCCGGCCGGCCATCTTGTTCAGACTGGATGGATTCTCTTTTCTTTCCACTTTTTTCCTCCCCTCCCTTGCCGTCAATTGGACTTTTTTTTATTTTTTCCCCTCCAACGGCACTCGCGTCTCCATACGCATGCGCGCCTTCCACGGAAGCCGTATTTTATATTGGTCGCGACCTTTCGGTGGGAAAAAATTAAATCTAAGAAATAGATCGCGTTTTTGGAATTCCGAATTTTCGGAATTTGGAGTTCTTCAGAATTTAGAAATTTAAAAAATTGCGAACTTAGGAATTTGAAAATATGAAAATTTGGACATTTTTACTGGTCTTAGAAAATTTGTAGTTTTAGATTTTGTCTAAAAGTTGAATTATAAGCTATTGTATTGGTATTTTTGCTCTTTTTTGGATAAAAAAAGTCTAAATAATCGGGCGGTCGTTAAAGTATTTAGAAAATTGCGATATCGGTTGGGAAATTTGAAAGGATTAATTTGTAAAATTCAGAAAAAATTTAATTAGAAAGGAAAATTTGTTTGTGATTTGAAAACTCAATTTGAGCATTAATAAAAAATTATTTCAAGAATTGAAGAATTATTCTTTAAATGAGGAAAAAGGAAAAAGATTAATTTGGGCGAGGAATTGTTACGGAATTTGGAAGGTCATTTTGGAAATTACAAAGAATTTTTTAAAAGATAGCTAAAAATGAAGAATTGTAATGATACTCAAATAAAAATTGTAAGAACCGGGAAAGAATTTTCAGTATAAAAATGAAGGAATTTTTATAGATACTAGAGATATTTTTAGGTATACCGAAATATTTGTTTAATAGATTTTGCCTAATAGTCTTTGAACCGTGATTAAATGCGAATGAAAGATTAAAAGCAGCAGTAGGTTGAAAGCCAAGAGAATGAGTATAAAGGGGATCTTTTAATGATCCCTCAGATGTAATAATAAAAGTATATTAGATAATGGCTTTCATTTCCTGATGCTTACTTCCAGTGCAAACCCCTTCCTTCCCTCTTATCAATTCCAGTTCAAACTGTACTCTCTTTGTGCATACATATAACACCAGTAACTGTTAACAACTGAATGCGTAAAAGATATTTTTAATTATTTTTACATTTTCTTTAAAATTCAAAATTTCGGTGGAACAAAATTTTGAAGGTCAAATTCAGAACTCTCAGTTTCGAATTTGAGTTCTCCAAAGTTCAGATTTGGTATCAGGAATTTTCAAGAAAATTCGAAGATAAATACAAAACAAATTTCAAAGGAATTAAAATTTAAAAATCAAATATGAAATTTTCTGGAATCTTCAATTTCAAATTTGAAGTTTCGAATTTTCATAAAAATTCCTGAATAAGTACAGAAGAAATATATTTCAGATCTGAGCACTCGAAAGCACGAATTACAAATTTGGGCACAAAAAATACATATAAAAGTTCGTAAATTTAAGATGGGATTCCGTTCGATCCTAAAACGAGTCATTTATCAAGAGCGAATTCAAAGCGAGGCACAACTAATAAAAAGTTCAATGTATCTTTATGAATTCTATAAATAAATCCATTCAAATGTGATTCAATATGAAATTCAATGATAGTGAGAGTACATACATAAAAGAGAGATGAATCTCTTTATATATATGTATACATGTGTATATAATACATAATATGCTATAATATAATGTAATACGGGCTTTGTGTAATTTTAAGAAGAACCAGATTCCATTATTCGACCCACATCATTGAAAATTAAAGTTCTTATTCTCAGAATACAAATTTGTCTAGCGTCAAATTCGAAAACTTTTGAAATTCTTTAATAAAAATCATGCAAAATCTTTCCAGTTAAACAAAATTATTATTGTAAAATAAGCTCGTTATTAATATGGACCCTTTTTTGGATTGAATAATTCTCATAAATTATTTATAATTGATATTAATTAATATAAATTTTTAAAAAAGCGGATCCATAAAAAATATAATAATTCTAAACTTATATAAAATATTTCCTATTCTTAATAAGTAATTATATTCCCCGACAAATTTTTTCCTTGCTCATTGTTACAAATAAAAAAAAGTATTTCTTTCTTTTTGTAATCAACTTTAAATGTCATTTCGATATTTTAAGTCGCAGTTTCTCGATTTAACTTTTTACCTGTAAAATTAATTACATTCACGATTCCGACAATACACCGTCTGCTTTTATTTTTTTCACCATCACTAAAGTTAATTAATTTACGTAGCTTTAAAAGCAGCTAATCGTCGTTTCCCGATTTTTATTAAATTTCACTGATGGTATTTAAAAGTCCTTGTGTAACTTTTAAATGATAATCGATACGACCTCCGATGTGGTCATTAAAAAGAACCGGAAAATTAAATAATTAATGAACAATATGCTGTATATATCAGGGAGTAACGCAATTATCCTGGAAGCGAGAAGATATTTTTCCTTTAAAAGATACAAAAATATCTTTCAACAGCATAAATTAATATGAAATATGTAGCGATTGTCGAAAAAAAAATCTAAAAAAAATAGTATCAATAATACAGAAAAATCAGTAATTTCGAAGGTTTCGTCTTTCAAAAATAAAAAAAATTTCTAACGCCAAAAATTAATTTGAGGAACGTTGCAATTATTGTGAAAAAAAATCCTTCAGAAATAATAAGGAGGTTAAAAATAATATGTGGAATATAGTAATAATGTAGAGAAGATTCAGTAATTTCGAAAGTGCTTCGCTTCTCGAAAATAAAAAAAATTAAAAATATTGTAATTGTGAAGGAAAAATTATACGTGAAAAATAATGATACAGAAAGGTTTCGGCCATTTCAAAGGTGTTCCACTACAGTCTGAAAGTATTTCTGGAGGATACTTTTAAAGAGCAGTTTATTAACATCACAATATTAAACATTTTGTTTTCCATCATCGAAATCTCGAGAATCCCATTTATTTTCGAAAGAGATCTCTCGTTGAAACTATTTAGTACGTTTTGTCTTATATAGAAGCATTTGTTGACTTCGAAAGAAAAAGAAATCTTATTTCCTTTACGCACGATTATATCGTTCCTTTAGTGTAAAAGTTTCTCTCGAAGATTCTTTGAAAATCAGAAAGCGGAGAATTATTTTCTTTGTCGGAAATGATTATGAACACTTTTATTAATGAATTTCTGGATTTTCGAAAATTTCGAGAAACTCACTGAAACGTTTTTGTACGCTATTTGGGGATTTAAAAAAAGACACATACGAGACTATTTTTGAATCCCCAAAAGTTCTCGAAATTTTTAAAAATGTGCTTTTTTCTTTTAGCTAACACGGAGGTTCCTATATATGCGAAGACTTTGGAGTTTCTTTTTTTTTGATATCCGGTTTTTGGAATTAACTGAATTCGAGCTCAAACCTATATTTGTGGGATTTGTAAAATATCAGGTAGCGAGGAATTCGAAAAATACGAAAACTATTAGTAAACCGGGATGATTACATAAGTTTTTCGAACTCAGTGAATATGCATTACTTTTTATTAGAATTCTTACAGGAAAGAATACGAAATTTAATACAAATATTTTCAAACGAGAGGGAAGGAAATGATAGATTGAATTTGAACACTTAAAAAGTTTCAGTTTGTTCGTTTTTTTTCAAGAAGCCCGTAATTCTAAAAGGATGGCGTGCTAACTTCCTTACTTAAGTGAATCTTTATGTTTTTTTTTGCTTAATAACATGCACAGATAGCAACATTTTTCTTTCATATTTTGTTGAATCCACAATTTTCATTCAATTGTTTTGATCTCCTAAGAAAGCTAAAACACTTTTTCAGATGGTTTTTTTTCCTCCGGAGAATTAAATACGATTCTTCCCTTAATCACTAAGTGGGATGTTTTTTTTTTCTGTTTGTTTGTTACGAGAAGAAAATCTTGGTAATATTTTATAAGTTTGTTTCTTTTATATTTTTCTTAATTTTTGTTTTCTTTCTTCCCTTTAATATCGTTACAGCTTTATTATATTTCTCTCTTTTCCATGCGAATATCTCGAATTTTTTCCGTTAAAGAAAAAATTGCATCTTTAACATTTGTTAAAAGCTATTTTATCTTTTTTTCTTTTAAATAATAATATCTTGTCCCAAATTAACTCTTCTCCTTGTTATAATATATATCTATATAATTAAAAAAAGAAAGAAAATAAATATGGCAGTCGTCGAAAAATTGAACTGTTCTTTACTTAAGGAGACGCAGAAAATCAACGAGTTTATTTAAATTTTAAAAAATATATAAAATCTTCTTTTTATATATATATATATCATATACGTCAAAAGTCCCGTGCGAATAATTTTTTTTTTACATAATAATCAACTCTTTTCCACTTTCGTATTCAATAAAACCCAATGTAAATATAAAAAAACTTTGTTTTCTGGACGTCGTGTCGATAAAAAAAGAATATATAAATCATGCTAATTTGGGACAAAGGTTACTTTTTCACTATCTAGCGATATTGCAGACTTTCTAAAATTTACTGAAAAAAATAGAAGAAAAAAAAGGACGATGATTTTTTTTCTTCTTGTCGTTACCAAGTTCCAGTAGTTTTCTTTTCTTTCATCGCAAACTACTGCATCGATACAGTTCTTTTTTGTTCCTGACCTGGTCTTTTCTACTATGATAAATTTTTAGCCTTTTTTGTTTCTTTCTTAGATACGAATTAAAAAGACGATGATTAATTTCTTCATGAATCATATGTAGGTTGTGCTGGCGCATATGGGCGGCTGCTCTTTACACACGTTTTCGCTGCTCCCGTTTAACTGCAAATAAAATAGTAAGAAAACACAGTCATGCTTGGTGCTTAATTATCATTATTAGCGTCGTTACGTGTCAGTGTTATTTTTATCGTTTTTACTGTGTGTAATTTCAAAAGTGTGTGTGAATATTGGGACTTATTTTTTAAAAGTAATCATTCAATCCAATATTAATATCAAAAACTAACAATGGGTTTCCTAAAGTTACTATTTACGTACCGAAACTTTTATGATTGATATGTATGTATATATTTATAATTGATATATTTTCGTCCCTTTTGGATTCATCGGGATATGAAATTAGATATTTCATTCCCGATTTTAATTTCCAGTTTTTGGGAGATTCAAGAAAAGAAATAAAATTTGAGTATGTAAAAAAAAACAACCGGTTCGAATTTAATGGAGTTATGGTGTTAAATTATCAGTTACGGATTTTAACTAGTAATATAATCGAATTAGTAATGAATGTGATGAATAATTCTATATTTTCTGCAAAATAGTGCTTTTCTCGAGAAAAAAATATCAACCCCCTTGTAGGAAAATTTTTGAAATTTTATTTGGTAGAGATGTGAATAAATGAGATGGAAATTGTGATTTGAAAAAGCGGAAATGAGAAAGCAGCTGTGTGAGCTAGCAATAGATACACGGTAATTCGAACAACTACATACCAATAAGCAAACAGAAGGAAAAAAGTGTAAAGAACTTTTTCCTATGCCTCAAAAAAAAAGAAAAAAGAATAGAGGACAAAAATGAAAATCAACATGAGAAGCGTTTAATTAACAAATTCGCTATGTATATTTCAACGTTTGTATACGTAGCTAATGAACAAAATTTAGCTGGGGTTGTAATGTTTCATGTGCTCATCATTATTAATGTAATTATTTTTTTTCTCTTGAGTTTTCAGGCACTTTGAATTTTACGAAAGCATATGCATTGCGATTTCAGAAGAGGAAATTTTAAATTATCTCTTAAGGGCCCAACATTCTTTCCCAGAATAAACAAAATTGTTTGCTTTGAAAATTTTTATTTCTACTCAAAAGTGTTGAAAAAGAATTCCAACAGTTTCGAATAAAAACTTCTTGATGGTGGATTTTTAAATCTGATTTTAGAACAAAATCTGATATAAAAGTAACTTAAAAAGAATTGCTTTAATCGATTAGTACGAATACAGCGTCAATCTAAATCAAATAAGAAGAATCTCGGTGATAAGAAGTTAATTACAATAATTAAAATAAAAAGAAAATGGCAGGAAATATGACGGTCACATGAAACATGATAAAATGAAGCTATGAATCGAAGTCCTTCTCGATTCGCCCAAAGTAATTTTGGAGAATTATTTACTTGTGTCTTTTCAAATCATTCCGCATTCACAATTGGAAGAACATTCCTTTCGTATAACCAAGAATACTATTCAAGTAAACGTAAAGTAGTGCCGCCAACTGGCCGGGAATTCTCCTAAAGTTACCTTAATTATTTTTGAATTTATATAATTTTACTTTTGACATGATTAAAAAAAAAGGACTGTATTTAACAGGAAGTAGAATTTACAAAAATTCGAATTCCATACATCTGCTATATTAATATTCGAATTTAATACAGAAAAATCGTGAATTTGTAAAAAAAAACAGAAGTGCAATCTGTCGTTGGCGACACCGATGTAGAAAACAAATAATAAAGGAATATATATGAAAAAGGGGGTGAAACTTATTATAATAACCAAGGGGAAAAAAATAAATAAATAAGTGGAATGTTCAATGATAATAAAATTCGTGCAAGTACGACGTTAAACGAACGATCTACGATAAGTGCGACTCACCGCATCTAAATGTTGTTCCAATTGTGTAACTTGTTTCTTATTGTTCTTTGGTATGGCTTTCTACTTTTTGGCTTTTCTAAAATAATGATAAATGCTGATATGATCGAAAAAATGAGTTCCCTTTCGTTACTTATCACATAATTGCTCAATTTCGATATTCCTATGAAAAACGATGATTATGAAATGCGGGGAAGAAGAAAAACATGCTCGACCCTTTTCAATGAATCCCTAAATGAAACTTTCCCTTTGAGACGAACACACGAAAGTAAAAGAAATGGTGACGAAATCCTGTATTTGTCATTAAAGCGTTGTTCCTCTCAATCTCGGAAGCGCCACTTACTTTTTCTTGAGAGTAAAGAAACTGCGCCGTTTCGTCTCTGCTTGCGTTGGTGCAGGCAAGGTATGTGCCCTCGATGTACTTGCACCAGATGTACCTCGTGCAGCTTGTTGCAATTCGGTAACCCATAAATGCATTTCTACATCGTCTTTGGCTTGGAATAGGAGTTCCTCTCCACTTTGCCATCTGAAATAAATTTTCATTGTTTATTATACTACTATTTTTCATTTTTACTATTTTAATGTATATTAATTAATATTTGTTATTTTATAATTTATAATTTTATTAATTATAACCAATTAGGATAATTTTTCGACCTTTGAGTTTTGGATTTTACAATCGATACCCGACCTTAAATTTTAATATTAATAAATATGAATATTGAAAAATATTTATTATATTCAATTATTTCCAATTTCCCACCCGAAATTGAAAATTCAAGTAGAAATTTGTGAATACTTATACAACTTCGCCATTTTTTCAGAAACTCACTTTACTCGGAAGACGTATTTCCTCTTGGTGTAATCGCTGGCTATGATAACCGTAGCGCCTTTAAGATCTAACGGATTTTCTCCTTTATAAGATTGATCAGGTGCGGATTTATACGACTTCTGGTCTTTGTATGCAACCAAACTCTGTCCACGTAAGACCATATATAGTTTATCCCAAGAACGGTTGGTCGCCTTCTTCGCGGTGCTTTCCCAGACGTGCTTTCGTACCAGAGTTCCCTCGAACTCGTCGTCGCTCGGACTTCTTTGTTCTAAATACAAAAAATACAATATTAGAAAAAAGCACAAAACTGTCTCGACTTTTATCTCTAATTCATTGTATTACTGTTATATTAATAATATCGGAAACATTGAGAAGCAAGTCAGTGGTGTTTGAAGCTTGCGTGTAAAAAGTAGCCTAATAAAAAGTTATTTTTGTTATTTCCGCCACCAAAAAACATTCTATCCCTGAAAAGTAAGTTTTTGTCTCGTTAATTTGATCGATCGGTGGATGTTAGTAAGAAAACGTTTGTTACAAAACAGGAAACTGGAAGAATCTGCGCCTGAAAATCGAAGGAAATTCATTAGAAACGACAGAATCTCCAATTTTGTGCCGAATGAAAGTGTCCCTTTTTCCAGAAGCAGTGCACAGGTGGTAGTTTGTTTGCTTTCGAGTGGTTTCTGTTACCTACAAGCACAAGGACGAGACTTACCGGAGAAACTATGCTCGTCATCGCTAACACCACTTCGATCTAAACTCGGCGATTTCGGTGACTTTTTCCAGCGGAAGCTTCTAAAGGGCGATTTACTGCGACTTCGTTCCTTGCGTCTCAAAGTACCGGATTCGGAGCTGCTTCCGCCCTTGGGAGCTTAATTAACGATAGACAACGATAACAACAACACACACATCTTTAACGTAAACGCCTACTTATCCATTACTTACTCTGCTTACAATTAGTAAAAAAATTTATAAACAAATTAACGACTACTAAAAAAAATTAAATTCGATTCTACTCATGCTTTTGCTGGCATGCACATGCTCAATTCAAAACTACTTCAATTAGAGAAGAAGAAACAGTGAAAATTTTCAGGGTTGAACAAAAATTCGAACATTTTCAGAAATTTAAAGAGTATCTGATAATTCTCAGGAATGGACAAAACTCCGAAAAATCGTCAGGTAAGAACAAAATTCTGAAAATTATCAGAAATGGAAAACGATCCTGAAAATTGGCAGGGATCAAAATAGAATGTGAATATTGTCGTTGATGAAAAAAGTGCTTCGATATTGTCAGGAATGAAAAATAAAACCTGAAAATTCTCAGGAATGAAAAGTAAAAACTACGAAACTTACTTGGCGGTGCGGACGGGACCTGAGATTTCGGTGTCGTCGGTGTCACGGCTGATCTCGTCGGTTCCGTGGGTACTGGCTTCTTTTCATGCACTACACCACACCAATAACAAATTCATGCTAACTATGGTTTCTTGCATTTTATCGGTACATACATCTTTTCTTTCGCTTTTCTCCATTTTACTTTACTTTACATTAGTTACTGAAATGGAAATAGGAAATTCGGGTCAGGATTCGGACTGGATTCATATCAAAGAGAACAAGGAGAAAAATGGATAGTCGGAGAAAATCGTGCAGCTAGAGAAAAACGTTACCAAGGTGGACTTAGATGGGAACAGAAAGACTTTACCTTAATACCTCGAATTTGAAGAGGAAAAAAATTAAAAATTATAAAAACGTGCAATTTTCTACCAAACAAATTCTACAATTTTCATCAACAGTGTCAGAAACATCGAGAAATCGATTCCATCACCTGCTAGATACAAAATTGCCAAGAAGAAAAATTAGATAACCTGCGAATACGAAAAAAATTGAAGAAGAGAGAAGAGTACAGTATCAAGCACCTTCGCTGCACTTTTGATAATAATAAATCGGACGGATTAGACACAACACCGATAAGAATTAGAGAATCACAGGGAGAAGATCAACTCACCTTCCTTGGATTTCTCTTGGGGTTGTGGTGTTCGTGTAGAAGCCTTGCGGAGTGCCACTGTGGTTTTGTGCATTCCGTGCCGCATTTGGGGAATTGTTTTTTTTCATTGTGGAAAATAAGGATACGAGAATGACAAGGAAGAGATCGGAAGTTACGTGTGATTTCCAAAACAGAAAAAAATGGAGTATTTTGGAGTTTCCGGAAAGGTCGGGTGGAGATTAAGGCAAAAATAAACGTGCTGTTAGCAAAATTCATGCCCACTTTTTCCACAAAGTACCAAATATTTCTTGGTTCTTACGTCAAACTAGAACGTTTCCTTCGATTTGCTTAAACGAAAAATATAATTTTTCCTCGTTCGACTCCCAATTGATCAGAATCGTTCTAGCTTTTAAATACAAATGCATTCAACGTTATGTTTTGAACCGAATAATTTCAACTTTGTAGGAATTTTCGATAACGTTGAATGTATTTTCTTAAGCTTGTTTTCAAATTTGAAGCTTTTTCAAAAATCTATCCAATTCAATGAGCTTCAAAATCTTCCGTTAAAGTTACTTTAAGAATTAATCTCATCCCATTTCCATTAAAAATCCTTAATTATCCAATTCTACGTTCGGACTTACCATGAGAATCCCCATCGGCGGCGCGACTGCTGCTTGCAACACCATCGGCTTCGGCTCTGAAAGAATTAAAGAATACGAATAAATAAGAAAAAATCGATAAATTTAATTCTCAGAACAGATCATCATTTATCCATTTATTTACCGTTCGCTAGTCGGTTCGTCAGGACTGGTAACAGGAGTTGCTCTAGCCAGTCGTGCAGCTTCGGCAGCAGCTTCCTCTTTCTTACGCCTTTCCTCCTCCTCTCGTTCTTGTTCTCGTCTCTTCAGCTCTTTCAACTCGAACTGTATTGAATTAGATTTAAAAAATCATTAAAAATATTTATTGCTGAAATAAATATTAAACAGCAATTGCAACAGCGATAAACTATTTCAATTTTTTGTGTTATAATTAAGTACAACCTCGACATAAACTGCAATTAATTTTTCCGTTAGAATTAAAAATAAATCTGAAAAATGAGATTTTTGAGACAATAATAATATTAGAAAAATATTAAATGCTGCAAATATTTTTGTTTTTTCAAATTCCTCTTACAAAAATGTTTTTTTGGTTGTAACATCAAATTTTCATGAAATCAAAATTACATCCGTGATTCTTGTTTCAACTTACTGTTGTGAGTCGTTCCAAGGCACTGAATCTTTCTTCCTGAGCTGCCGCTGATTTCTCGAATGCCTCGTGCTTCTTGATCAAGTTTTCGACTTCATCGATAGTATGCTATGTGACAAAAAAAACAACAATAATTCTCAAATTTAAATTCCAGTACATCTAAATTCAGAATTGACTGTATTTATTTGCCAAATAAGATAGCCTTCAAAAGAAAACCAATATCTTTCAAATTTCACTTTCAATTTACTTTTAAATCCAAAATCAACAATATCCGTTTTTAAAAAAAGACCTCTTTTGAAATAAAAAGAATGTTTAATAAACTCCTTTGCTTACACCAAGCTCTTGGCTCATGAGATAAGGTTCCTGTGCAATCAACCATGCTTCTGCAACGGCTGCATCGCGTGCGAATTGGTAAACCTCCAAGACTGCAACAAGAGAACGTTCCAAAATTCAGTAAAAATCTCATGATATTGAAACAAACATGTGAATAAATAAATAAATTAATTCATCATTGATGCATCAACATTTTTTTCTAATTATCCCTTTCTGTACTCACTCAGCTGAAGATTCTCCCAACGCTCCTCCCAGCGATGAAGCAGAGCATTTCTGTGATCGGTGAGAGCCGACAACTTCTCTTTGATTTGCGCACTGGCGTAGTGATTTCTGGCTAGCAAGTCCTTGCCAAGATTGATGCATGCCAGCAAGTTATCCTCTCTGGTGTCGATCTCGGCTTTCAGACTTTGGTGGTTATTCATGAGCAACTCCACCCCGGCGACGTCTCGCGGCTTCTCCGAGGTGTTCATTTGTCTGACGACGTCGTCCATCCAGATCATCAACGTTCGTACCATGTTGAAGAACCTGAACAGGTCACCGGTATCCTCCAGCTTCGCTTTCCTGCCCTCGCACAGGCCCTGAAGGTTGTTCCACGCGGCTACGACTTCCGCCTCCCGGTTGGTGATCTCCTTCGCCTTGTCCCCGGCGTAGCTGGCCTGCAATTTGGCCGATTCCTCCTGTATCTGCGTCACTTGCGACTGCAAGGTCGACAGATCCTGGATGAAGTTCGCGTGTTTCCGTTGCAAGGCTGATACCGAGCCTGCGTCTCTGCCCAGCTCGTCGGACATGGCGTTCTGCTTTTCTAGGATTCTTCCCAGCACGTCCTTGCAATCGTGGAAGAATTTGTGCAGCTCTCGACTGGCTGCCAGCATCAGGGTGCGCGTTTCGATCAATTCCAGCAAATCTTGCCACACTTCGTTCAGACCGTCCTTCCATTCTGCGATCGTGGCTGCGTCCGAGTGTCCAGCGCTGATCAAGGAATCCGCGATTCCGTTAACAGCAGCGACCCTCTCGGTGCCGATGGACTCCGTGTCTCGTGCGAACTCCTTGAACCTCTCCCACAAGAGCGTGACGTGGTCGTAATCCTGGCCCAGCTCGTGACTTCCTGCCACCAATTCCCTCTCGGCGATCCACTGCTCCAGATCGTCCACTTCCCGGTTCAGCATGAACAGCTGCAGCGCCTCGTCCAGTTTTGCTCGTCTCTCGCCGGCCAGGTCCTTCAAACCAGCGTACAGTTTGTCCACTTGCGACTGTTTCACGGCAATTTGGTCGGCTAGAGGATGCTGGTCGTTTATTAACAACCTGGCGGTCTCCCCCAGCTGCCGGATGGTCTCGGCGTAGTCCTCCACGGCGTTCTCCAAGGACTCGTGTTTCTTCATGAGATTCTGCGCGGAAATCTCGTCCTTGCCGCGATCCTCCACCATCATGTACAACTCCTGCTCGCTCATCCATGATTCCGCTTCCGTTGCGTCGAAGAAATACTGCTGCGCTTTCTCGTTCTGCAACAGGTTGCTGTTCCTCTCATCGACGGCGTCTTTCAACTCGCGCCATTTCTCGTTCAGCTCGGAGATGAGTTTTTGGAATTCCGAGCTGTCCTCGTGACCCTCGTCGATCAGCTTCTGCCCGTTGTTGCAGACCAGGTTGATCCTGGGCTCGTGGTGCTCGATCTCGGTCCTCAACGACTGGTTCTTCTTCTTCAGCATGTGCACGTTGAACAGCGAGTTGCCGTACTCGGTGCTCGTGGCCTGCGGCATCTTCTCGGCGATCCACAGCTTCTCGTCTTCCACATCGCGTCTGAACTGCAGGGCCTCCTTCTTCTTCTCTAGCTGCCTCTGGCGATCGATAAGTGGAGCCTTGAGTTGTGCGAATCTCTGCGCCACTTTCTCCTTCTTGCACTTGATCTCCTCCATCTTCCCCTCGGGGACCGTTCGCTGCAGATGCTCGGCCTGCTTGTCGAGTTCCGTGACTTGTCTCGCCTTCACTGCCATCTGTGTCTCGATCATCTGCTGCTTCTGCATCAGGATGTTCACCGACGCCAAATCGGAGCCCGTGTCCGTGCTCTCGATCTGCTTCTCCAGCTCGTTAATCCACGAGTCGATATCGTCGCAGGTCTGGTTAATGAGGACCTCGCGGTTATCGTCGAACAACCGCTCGCCCTTGTCGTGAGTCGTCGTCTCCAGGTCTTCGAACTGATCCGCCAATTCCGCAACCTTGGGTTTGATAATCTCTGCCAACTCCGGCTTCTGCTGGATCAGCTCTTCGGCAGCCTGCTGCAACTGCTGGAGCCGATCCTTGTTACTGGCGATTTCCGCCTCGAAGGCCTGATGCCTGGTCCACTTGCTATGGACTGTTTTGGCGCTCCTGTAAGTCTCGTCCTGCGCCGTGATGTGCTTCTCCTGTACCCACTCGCCGAGTTCCTCGCAGTCCTGTAGGAACATCTGTAGCTGCAACTGATCTTTGAGCTTCTCCATCAGCTGGTTGGCCTTTTCGCGGTTGATTCGGCGCCTGTCCTTGATATTCTCGGCCTTCTTCTTCACCTTATCGGCAGCAAAGTGCCCGTCGTCGACCAATCTGCCAGCGAACTGGACCACGGAATTTATCTTCTCGTCGTTGGCATCCATCGTCGTCATGAACGCCTCGTGTCGTTTTATCAGATTCTCGGCCTGTTCGAAATTCGCCGGGGTCTCGTCCTTTGCCAGAATGTGCTCCTGTTGGGACAGCAGCACCTCGGCTTGACGAGCGTCTCGATCGAAAATCTGTAGATTCAGAGAATTCGACAGCAGCTTCTGCCGGTTGGCCCACATCTGGTTCAACTCCTCCCAACCCATCTTCAAAGCGTTTAACCTCTCCCTTAGGAACATGTATTGGGTGTCCCCGTCACCGGCTTCGCTGGTCAGCTTCTCTCCATATTCCATCATCTTCTCGTAATCGTCCTTGTAATTGTCGATCTCCTCCTTGATGTTCTGATGCTGCGTGAGCAACTTCTCGGCATCGGCCAGACTGGTGGGAGTGTCTTCACTGGCCACATCCGTCTGCGATTTCGTCAACCAGGCCTGGAAGTGATCCAGGTCTCGCAAGAATCTGTGTAAATCTCCTGCTTCCTCCAATTTAGCATCACGCTCCTTCAGCATCTGCGTCAGTTGCTCCCAGATGGTGTGAATCTGCGTGATTCTCTCGCGGATCAGCTTGGCTTCTTCTGGGTGTTCCTGTTCGATCATCTGCGCCTCCTTCTCGAGGGAGTCCAATTTCGCTTGAATAGCAGCCAGGTCTCTCTCCATGCCGCTGAGTCTGCGCTGGAGCGTCATCACACCGGTGAGATCCATCTCCAGGCTGTCGGTCTGCTGCAGAATGCGCTTCTTATCCTCGATCCAGGAAACGGTTTCGCGACATTCGATGTGGAAAGTCTGCACTCCGTGCGCGGAATTGAGTTCCTCGCGTTTGCCCTCGGCCTTTTCGCGCAGTTCCGCCCACTTCTGATTCAACGCGTTCTGACGAGCGACTATCTGCTCGGAATTGGGATGCTCCACGTGCAAAAGCTGCCTCGCAAGCTGATTGACAACAGCCACTCGAGAAGCATTAGCATTCATCTCTTTCTCGAAACCATCGTATCGGTGCTTCATGATTTCCACGTCCTCGATGTCTTTCACTGGCACCATCGTGTCCAACATGCGATTCTTCTCGCCGATCCACTGCTCCACGCCATCGGACTCACTGAAGAGCTTATAAAGGGACAAGGCGTCGAGCAAACGCTGTTTGCGCAGTTTCGCCAACTCCAGCAGTTCCTTGTACCTGGAGTCGATGGATGCCAGTCGTTCTAGGACCTCCGGTGACTTAGCGTCCTGCTCCCCCAGCTGCGACGCTTGCTGATGAAGCTGCTCGATGGTGGTGGCGTAATTCTTTAGCTCGTCCGTCACGTCCTTGTGTTTTTTCAATAACGATTGGACATTAGCTTCGTCTCTGCCCACGTCCTCGGACGAGACGAGTCTCAGGGTATCTAGCATCCAAATATCGATGTCGTCGGCATCGGCGAACAGCTGGTGATAATCCACAGCTTCCTCCAGACGCTTGCGTCTAAACGCAGCGAGATCCAGCAGGTGGTTCCACATTCCCAGGATCTCTTGAAGCCTCTCCTGGATCCGATCGGAGCCGAAATGCTGCTGGCGAACCAACTCGTCGCCCACAGCAGCTACGGTCATCAGCTGAGGTTCATGCGACTGGATCTCGTTCTCCAGGGCCTTGTGTTTAGACAGCAACAAGTTGATGGTCGTGAGATCGTGGCCGATATCTCCGGTCGAGACGATCTGCTCCTTCTCCTTGATCCAGTTCTCCTCGTCGGCCATGTCCCAGTAGAACTGCCACAATTTCCTGGACTCCTCCAGCCGAGCTCGACGTTCCACGGCCAACCTTACCAACTCCGCGTACGCGTCCTCCAGCTGCTGGACCCGTTCGACGATGATCGCAGGGTCGCAGGGACGGTAACCTTCCCCGTGTTCCAGGAACCTCTGGCTCTGTTGCACCACAGCTTTCACGCGTTCGCCCAGAACGTTGATATCGGCTTCCACCAATGAGTGTTTCTGTAGCAGATCCTCGACTCCCATGAGATGTTTCCCGTAATCGTCCGTCAGAAGCCGCATCTTGATCTCCTCCATGCTGTCCAAGATGTACAGCATCTCCTGGAAGTTCTGTTGCAACTGCAGCGACAGCTCCAGTCGCAATCTCCTGGCACGCAGCAGCTCCAGTAGATAATTCCAGAGTCGCAGGACGTTATCCTTGCGGGCGTTTATTCGCTCGATGTCGTGGTAATTCTCAGCCTCCAGCTCTTGCGACACTGCCATTACCGCTTGGACTCGTTCCTCGTACGCGAAGATGTCGGTTTCGATGGCCTCGTGCTTCTTGGCGGCCGCCTCGACGGCTGCCAGGTCGAAGCCGAAGTTATCCTGAGACACGAGTCTCTGATTTTCGGATAACCAGGTCTCCCGCATGCTCGCTTTGCGGTTGAACCTGGCTGCCAATTGCTCCAGTTTCTCCTGACGAATGAGTTCCTCGCGTAAAGCCAATTCCCTCTCGTGCTCAGCCTTCTCCAGTCTCTCCCAAGCTTTGTTGATGTCGGAGATCATCTTGCCCTCCCTCGGGGTGTAGGGCTTTTGATTGTTGGCCCTCATCTTCGACTGCAGTGTGAAGAGCAGCACTTCCAGGTTGCCTTTCTCCACGAACTTCGGCGGTTTTTCGACGGTGCGATAATTCGAGAACTGCGACAACTGCGATTGCACGCCCACCAGCGAATTGGCGAATCGTCGGTCCCCGAGAGCCTCGATAGTGGCTTCGATCCATTTCAGCAGGTCACTGGTGAGACTCTCGTACTCGTGGATCATGCGATCGTTCTCCATCGCGATTCCGACAACTTTCCCGATTCTCTTGCCTTGCACCGTCTCTTGCTTCATCTTCGAGAAATAATGATAATACGTCACGACGTAAGTGATTATCGACTTCTCGTCCGGATGCTCCACAAAGATGTCCTCCGCGTCCAGGAGCTTGGTAAGCCCCAATTTGTCCTCCGCCACGTTGAAGGCATTGTTCAAATTATAAATAGCGTTGGATTTCGAGAGTTTGTCGAAATGTATCAAATCCGGCCGGTGCTTATGTATAATGGCGTTGAACGCGAGCCCATCGCGCCAGGACGTCGTGAAGTTCCTGACGTTGACGTTATGATACCCGGCTGTTTTCATTTGACACCAGAGCAGCAACGCGTCCTTGGCGGACTTCGTCTCTTGGTTGTCCGTTTCCTCGATGGTGATGTCCTGGATTTGGAAACGCAAGATTATCGTCCAGATGAGACCCAAGCTGAGACGCGGGTTGCCGTCGACGATATCGTGCGATCCCATGTTCTCCAGGTGCACTCTCTGCTCCCGTAGAAACTGTAGCGCTTTGTCGACATTCTCCAGGCAGTGGATGCGCATCTTGCCTTTCGTCGGTCTCGGCAAACGTTCGCCGGATAGAATCTCGAGTAACTTTATCAGCATTTTTCCATCGCGAAGGTCCACGTATAGGTCTCCGATACGGCAGGAACACCGTACCAGGTGCGAATTTACCCATTTTTGAAATGTCTTCTTTTGTACCGATTCACGTTCACCTGGAAAATTAATGGACTTAATTAGTGTTCTTATTTTTTTTCAAAGAGAAGAAGCTTGGTGATTATCAGTTTTGAATTTTTTTTTAATTTCTGCTTCTTTGACCATTTCGGATGAAATAAATCGATAATTCCCCCAGTCTTTTAATCGGTACAGATAATTCAATTCCTGAGCTTTATTTGCCGAATTAACAAAAATCTTCTGAATGTAAGAATATAATATTTGTCGAAATATAGACATTTGAGAAAACAAAGTACACCCTGACCGAGGGCCTGAGGAAATTTTGAGCTTATCAATTCTATAGAAAATCGAATATCCGTTTTACCAGCCAAAGCCTTGATACGTGATCGTTCGAAAAGCCTGGAACTGGAATTTCCTCCATCGTATTCGTACTCATCGACAATCTCTTGTTGAAGCGTAGGGTCCCAACCCGCACGCACCACCGAGATGTCGGTCGTCATTTCGATAATCGGACCAACAGCTCACGATTCTTTGTTACCCTTATCAAGGGCACACCTGGAAAAAGCAAAAGTTTCGCATGAAGACAATGAAAATAGTTGATATCAGCGGGAAATTAGGTGATGCGGGGGTAGATTGCATTATCTTATCTGGTCGGTCTATTTATATCAAGAGAAATCCGAACGTTGGCTCCAAGTCTGAGGAGAGAAACGTCGTGATTTAAATGGACTTTCGAGAGGCTTTATTTTTTTCCCTCTAAAGTGCGGATGAAAGTAAAGTTTCTATTATTACGGGTTCTCCCACGTTTGAAGTTCTCTCGTACAAGAGCATCATCATTGGATGATTACATCATACGCATGATGTCACATGCTCATAAATAATATGATAACACCGGTTGGAATTATATGCCTATTTAAAACTTATGTCATTTGCACACATTTTTTTCTCCTCGAATACAAGGTTACGAGAATGGACATTAACTTTTTAATGGAGCCAAAAGTCTTCCAGCAGCATCGTAGCCTGCTGCACTATTTTTTTGTATGAGATCAAGAGAGCGTAAGAAGGTGAAAGTAGTGTGGCATTTGTTCGTAATTAAAGCCTATTAATTAAATTGACCATGAAAAGCGATTTTTAACGAACAGGTGTGTGTACGTGTGTTTGTTTAACTTATTGTTAGAAAACACGGTACGCCAAGTGGTGTAGGAAATCTTCACGAAGGCCTTTCGACTGAAACCTATTTTTACTCCGTTGGTTCAATTAAAAAGGAAGAATCATTTTTAATAATCGAACGTAATTTACCGTTTCCTGTCCTATTGCATTATTCCAAGATGAGACGTAACTTTTGCTCGTTGGGGTCGAATTTAAGGCTTTTGGGTGATAAGATTTGTAAGCAAAAATTGAATATTCATTTAATTTAGGAGAATTTTCATAATTTTATGGTAGAAATTGAAACCTACAAAGAACCACTAACAATTGGTCTTCCCCCAAAAAATGGCTAAAATTTGGAATTTCAAAAATGAGGCTTGGGAACTCATTTCTAGCAATAATTTGATGCCTAGAATCGGTTCAAATCTCAGTTCCTGGGTCTTCTACAGATTTTATTTTTACTTGTGAAATTAAAAAAAAAGGAAACTCATTGCCTTGAAATTTGTTTAACTTCTATTATGCCCTGAGACTCGTAAGGCAATTTGCATAAAAAAAAATAAATTACAAGAAAATAAAAAGAATAAAAAAAATTATTTATAAATTACAATAAAATAATAAAAAAGAATTGAAAGTAACAATAAACAATATGATGATATTAGAAGTAAACAATTAAAGAGATTAGCAGTAGATAAAAATTATAAAAATATAAAGAAACTTAAAGCATTAATACAAAAATTAATTAATTGATCAAAAATCGACGATCAATAATGGAATACATATTAGGTCCGGAAACTTCAGAAACAAAATGATGCATTCCAAATTCAAGTACGATTTCTCACAATATTGGAATCACATTAAACTGTATAAAATTCTTCCATTTTAAATTTGTCAAGAAATTTCATAAATTAATTTGTCTTTCAGAGACAAATTAAATTTCAACAAACGGCTTCCTTTTTTTCTGCCTTGGTAGGAATGGGAAATTTATAATCAATTTAATAATTTTCAAATTTAATTACACAAAGCTCTGTTACAACACCGCTTCCTGAGAAACATCCAAAACCATGGAACCTTCACCCTCACCGTCTCCCTTTTCCTGTCGAGTCGGTTGTAAAATTATTAGATTAAAATCAGCTAGACGAGACAAGAAAAAGAGGAAGAATTCTGTCCTACATGCGCTGAGATTCAATTCATCTTTTGAATCGAATCTTTATGTCTCGTGCGCGAAAACTGAACCCAAGGAAATCCACTGTAAGCTGATATATGGCTGGCGGCTGAGGTATGAAAGCAACATTTCACAAACACAACAAGTAAGGAGAGAAATGTTTTATACAACGTTCCTTTTATAAAGTGGAGAAGAACCTTGCTTATAATTCATCTCGGTGTATAGGAATGTATATCTTCTTTTTTTTCCAGCAACGGATACATTAAACATTTCAATTGGTTGTACCCACGGATTTGTTTTTACAAACGAGGGAAAATATCGCGACCAAACATGGGCCAAATATTCCAGGGTATTATTAAAACCAGTCCGGTCGAGGAGGATTTCTGTTGCGTTATTTTGGGAGTCTGGAAAAATGTCGAGACTGAAAAAACACATGGCTTGAATGAACAACTAACTAAGCTGACGAGTAAATAACGTAAACATACGGGGATGTCGAATATGAAAATCAAGATTTTATAGGAGATTCCGTGAAATTGGAAGCTAATTGTATTTTTCAGGAAAACCAATAACAATTTATTTGAAATGTAAGGAAAGCTTTTCCAAATAAATTAATTCGTGTTTCAGATATTTGTAACAAATTCATTAATTTTCTTGAACAAGGGACAATTATATGTACATATTAAACTAATTTCATTTCGGTGTAATTCCAAAATTGTAACAAATTTTATCTGAATTTGATATGCATTAATTACATTTCTGATATTTTCAATGAAATGAATTTCTTTATTTTGAAATTTATAAGTGCAAATAAAATCTTTATAAAGTTTAGGTACTTAAATTTAAATTTCCATAGCAATGTAGTCAATAATTTTATTTACATTTAATATTACAATTTTATCTTCACGATACAATAAACAAAATTCTCCACTAATTTTCCATTTTCATCCAAATGATTATTAATTGGAATAATATTTCAATTTCCCCCGAAAAAAGCAGTTTTCTGGTAGTGTTAAATTAAATTCCACTGCTTTTCATTCATTTAAACCAGTTTTACTACCTAAAAAAGGATTCAGAAATAATGATACTATTGTAAATAGTTTAGTAACTGATTTTTTTTCAGGATAAGTCCAACTCCTATAAGAAAAAAAGGACGAATCACCCCTTTTTATGTGTCGGTCGTCACCTACTTACGAAAAAGGGTTTATTGCATCTGGATCGATTGTGTCAACATTGCATTAATTAATACACTCTTTACTGTGTAAGCAAACTTCCCATGCGACCCTGTAATCAATTGTTTAACGAACCATCATCCAAGCTTAAAAGCATACTAAATGGAAGGAAAAAAAGAAAGAATGCGATCAGTTTGTAAATTTTGCCAGTGGTGGAGAAAAATTTTGTTGACCTGCCCTTGTTGGAACGAACACTTAATGCGAATCAACCGAATGAATGTTACAAGATCACTTTCACAGATGTCAGTTAGCAGCTACTTTAATGTTTAAATTAGGAGCAATTACATGTACCGTCTTATCACATTTAATCAGACTCCTTCGGACCCGGTACTTAAGGGAAAGAAAAATAAAGTTATTATCTGTCCCACAAAAAATTGAGTGTCTTATTTTTAGATCAAATGACTTTTATTAATAATTGAACTTATACCAACGAATTTATTTTAATAACAAATTGCAAAATTATAAAAAATATTTGCACCAAAAATTGCGAAATAATATAGGGATAGACAAAAACATTAACGTTTAAGCAGAAAATATTTATACAAAAATATTATCACTATTTTTAAAATCCTTTCAGAGGAATTAAAATTAGTTTAAATCAAGGAAAATCAATAAAACCTAAGTTAGAAAGACAGACAATTGGCTTTTGTTTAAAAGTGTATATAAACTACATTTTTTCTTTCCGGTGAAAATAGAAAATACGGATCTACGCACATATTGGCTGTGTTCAGTATCCCTCTTTCTTTGGGAAATTGATTACGTCTTAGGAAACTCAACTCCGCATCCAGAAATAGAAAAGAAGCGAGGGGAAATCTGGAAAAATTCATTTTTCGCCTTCGAATGGCAAGACCGTATCCCTGATTTTGATTTTGTCTAGACTTTAAATCGAACCAGCGACAGTATATTCGATTCTAATTCTGTGTCGTTCCAATTTTACTTTTTGGTATCACATTTTGGACGATTTTAGAATAACGATGCTATTTTTGTAGTAATTCGAATCTGAAAGCGATTCTTTAAAATAACAAAGAATAATATATCATTCTTAATCAGTTTTTACTTCCAAATTTCTTCGTTTTTTAATAATATAAAATATTGTAACATTTTTTGTGTTGTGAATAACATCAAACATAGAAATCGTTACATCAGATTTGTATATAAATTTTTAAAAAATAGCAATCTACAAGGATTTACATTTTTTATAGATTTTCCCCGAATTCAATTTTTTGTTATTTTGTTTTAAAATATTTTTTTATCGAATTAAAATCGAAACAACACAAATTTCTTTTGTTCCTAATTGACAAATCCTAACCATCTCTACATTTGCACCTACTTACCACCTTCTGCATCCACTAACGAAATTTTCGTCCTT
Source organism: Gasteruption jaculator (assembly GCA_949825005.1). NCBI lineage: Eukaryota > Metazoa > Arthropoda > Insecta > Hymenoptera > Gasteruptiidae > Gasteruption > Gasteruption jaculator. Next base: position 11,360,292 of record OX463762.1, read on the forward strand.
CCCATAACGAACCTCGTGGCCTAATTATAATTACCTCGTCGAATACTAACAATAAGTGGAATCGTGACTCGGATTAACGAAGTTACCGTCTTATGTAAAAACAAAAAATTGACCTTTCAGGACACCGAACATCCTACCTTTAAAAACTTCCCCCGAATTTTTAACTTTGTTTCTCTTTTACTCCAAAATTCAAACACCGATTTCTGCAACTGGTAAGTATCAATAGAAGGCAGACTGGAATATTTTGTTTTATCTCGAACTGTCGTTTCGTCAAAGAAATCGACTACTTATCATAAAACTGCCTCATCACAGACAGTTAAGTGGTACTCGAGTAATTCCTCCTTATAGAGAAAAAGAAATTAATGTCAAGGAGACGTTTCCTTCGAACGGGAGAATAAAAAAGAAGGAAATTCAGGTGCAAAATACAAGCAAGCGAGTATAAGGTAAGACGAGACACGACACATAGAGAGTTTCTATTGATTTTCTGCTGGAGTCACCGTGGCGCCGTTTTCCAGGGCTATTTTACTATATTACCTTTTAACGAAATACGATATAGAAGAACATCTGTGTTTCCGGTTTTTACAAAAAAGAAAAAGTCGAGAAAAGTAATTCGATTAATCGTCAATTGGTTTTATGAAAAAACCCTGCACCTCAAACGCTTCATTTGCAACTAAGAGTTACGACAATTAAGAATTTCTAGAATATCCATTTTTGCACGAAATACAGTTCCAGATAGAACCACGACCTTTAGCTTTTCAGATTATCGGACTGAAAACGTAAAAATCACAATTTTTGCTACTTCATTAATTTTTAGATTTCTAGAGCTAAAATAGACTTCAAAAGAAAACTAATTATGTCGAAAATGCATTTCGAATCTAAAAATCTCCACTTTTTGTATTATTCTGTATTAGGAAATTTAACGTGTCCTGAGCTTTGAGATTCTAAGCGGTTTTTGCTAAATAATAAGAGTTAGAGCCCCAAGTTTTTGAATAAATGACCAACTTTTCAAAATAATTAGTATCATGTCAAATAAAAATGAGACCGAAACGTCGAACACAAGTTGTTTAGGCAATTAAGTACAAAATTTATTTAAGAATTGTAATTTCTTGAAATATACAATTCTGCAGAAAATACGTTTCAAACCGAAACCACGACCTTTGGATTTGCAAACTCCCACATTCTGAACATCGAAACCACGATTTTCCCTACTATCTTCTACCGGGGAATTGCAATTACCCTAAATTCTACAATTTCGAGTTGCTTTTCACAAATTCCAATACCTAGTTTCCCACGAATTACAATAACTATCCTAGCAGAAACACCCGATTGCGTAGGAAGTACATTTCTAACTAAAACGATGACCTTTAAATTCCCAAATTTCTTCATTCTAAACATGAAAACCACTATTTTACTTACTATTTCGATCGAGAACCTACAATTGCCCTAAATTCTACAACTTCAATCTGTTTTTTACGAATTTGAGTAATCAGAACGTTCAAAAACGTTCCATTTTGCTGAAAATTCATTTTTAACTGCAACTATGACTTTTAGGTTTCAAAAATTTTTCTATTCCAAACATGAAAGCCATTAATTTTCTTCCTATTATCCATCGAGAATTTGCAATTGCCCCGAATTCCACAATTTGAAGCTTTTTTCACGAATTGGAATAACCCGAATCTGCAAAAACTTCCCATTTCGCCGGAAGTTCACTTCTAACAACAACTATGACCTTTAAATTCCCGAATAACCTTATTTCCAACAAAGATTCGTGAACAACCTTCGCCCAGAAACCTGCAATTGCGATCCCTGCATTCGACAACTTTTCCGAACCTTCGAAGCCTCTCCCCTTGCGGCACTTTTATTTCCTTGAAGAGGCAGCAGTGTAAGCAGGCTAATGAGTATCGGGAAGCATCGTTGCAGTGGCTTCGAAGCTAAGCCCTTCTGGGTGAAACGAAAGAGTCGCGTCTGCCCATTTAAAGTTCATTGGACGCCGGGGTCATGTTCGATAACCATTTCGTTGAATTCAGGATGACCTGCTTGGCAGCAACGAAACTCGACAGGCGCCGAGTCGAGTTGGCGTTTTTGGCCGCTCGTGAAAACCCACATTCGCTCTTTGGTTTCTTCATCTTTCATCGGGAAGAAGCTCATAATCGTGAGCGAGGAGCCACTGGTTCCCGAAAACGCAAAGCGCGATAAACCCGCAACTGACCCTGCATTTATCGACTCGCGAGAAGGAGACGATTCTGGACGCGGACTTTTGGCTGCAATCCCCGGGGATTTCGGAAAAGCGTCAGTTCGGGACCTCGTCGATGCACTTGGGAAGCCGTGCGTTGAAAACTTGCCGACTTCGTCCTGTACAATATCAGATTGTCCCATAAGTTTCTTCCTTTCCGGCTCGAGGTCGTACATAGCGTGACGCGGAAGAAACTTATGGGACAACCTAATATAACAACGTTACCACGAGTCACAGCCGAAGGGACTACGTCACATCCGCATTTGCGTTAATTTACGGTTGGACGGTTAAACTCCTGTCATTTACTTGCGACTGAAGATTTTCAAGGCGCAGGAAAAAAATATTTCAAATGCAGTTGTGGCTGCAACTACAAAATAGGTGATCGAGATAGGTTCGATTTGTCACGGATTTAAAAATAGTGGTCAATAAGAGAGAGGGGGACGGAGTTACTTCTTTTCGCAAAAGTAAACAATTCAGAGAAATTGTATTTCAGCATCCGGGAGTGTAACATCACGGTAGTGGCTCTTGGCCCGTGGTTATTAATTTAATGTAAGGAAACTTAGAAGGCAAGACGCATTGAAACGTATGAATCATCACATTTATTTTCATTAAGAGGGAAAGAAGCGAAGAACACTGGCTGCATTCGCTTTGGAATGTGTTTTCAAGGAACCTAATATAACGCGGCTGTGTGATGATTGAATGCGTGGCTTTGATACGTCGAAGCCATAGGAGTCTATTCTATCCTATCGCTAATCATATTGAAAGACCCACCTTGCGATGTTACGTAAAACCTTGAATACAATAAAAACGGAATTTCGAACTAACGAAAAACTAAGAAAAACATCCTCGAAGTTCCTATAATTTATGATTCACTAGCTAAAAAAATTTCAAATTTATTTATTTCTTCAAATTACTTTTATTAATGGAACCAAATTCAGAAAAGGTAAAGGTAAAATTCTGAACCTTGACATTAAAGATTCTGGGGACTTTTTATTGCATTTTTCAAAAGTGCGATCTTCTCCGAATAAATTGCTTAGCTTGGTTTTCGAGCGATTTGACCATTCAGTCTTCTTAAAAAATTTTGTATGTTTATAAAAGGTGAGTCCCAATCCACTAGAAATGGATGGTAACAATTTAAAAAGAACTTTCAAATCCCAAAATGTTGATCACCAGATATTTCTATTTCTGTTGTATAAAAGCGTCAACTTTTGTAAATTTCATTATGAAAATTTATAAAATAACCCTGAATCGCAACCTAAACTTGTTCCGCATTGAATTGATAAACACGAATAATTTATAATCAATGATACTTTACAAATTAGCGGTTTTCCAAGTTGCAGAATTTTTAAAATTACTTTCATCGATAGAATTAAATTGCAAGAAAGGAGAGCTTGAAATTCAAATTTTGAACCTCGACATTGAGAGATTTTGAGTATTTATAAAGAAAAAGTTTGCTAGTATTTTAACTTTTGCAACTTTGGTTAGCAGAATTTATTGAAAATGGGATCGTAAAATTTAATAAAATTCTTTGAAACAACTATTCCTATTTTTCTTTACAAAAAAAGAAATTCCAAAATCGATATTTCAATTTCTCAATTTGCTTTTCATTTGTCTCATGAAAACTACGGTGACTTTTTCAGCATTAGAAATAATGTTTCCCACCTCAAAGAGCTCGAGTACCAGAAAAATACACAAAAAAATATTTATTTAATTAAATTAAACAAATATTTCTCCAGTTCACAAAAAATTCATTCATTCCTGATTTTTTTTCATTTTTCCTTTGAACTGGATTTGATCTTCTATTTTTTTATATTAAGTCTAAAATATTAAGTCTCTTATATTAAGTCTATATTAACTCTAAATAAAAAATTTGTCGACTTCGCATTTCTTTTTTTAATTGCAGCTTTCCAAGAATTAATTTTTTGAAATTTTCAAGAGGATATTGCTTCCATTGTTTGTCGTCCAGGTAATCCGATAAAAATCATCAATTCGAGTTCAGGCGGTGACAAGCAAAGCGTGTGATGTTCATGGAAGAGTACATTTTCCTCTCTCCCCTTTTTTTTACATTAACTTTTATAAATGCACTTTATAAAAGTAGGTTACGCAGGAAAGTCACGGTAGTCATTGTTGCTGCTAACAGTAATAACAATGATGAAAACGTCTACAACGCAAGAATGGACGGATCTCTTTCTACCTTTCTTCAAAGTTTCAAAGACTTAACGGATTTTCTTGCTTGGGAGGAATATTATTACAATTCCTACAGAGAAACTGTGCTAAGAGCATATTAAAATAATCCCGAGAAACATCTTTCCAACTTGGACTTCCGCTTCATTGCTAAAATACTTATTGTATATAATTAGAATATTCCCATTGAACTTCCAAGTTATCAAAGACCGTTTATCGAATTCACAAATTTGTTAGTGCAATAAAGTAAATCCCAAAATTTCGAAAAAATCAGAAAAAAAATTAAACATTTTTCCAATGAATTTTTGTTCATATTTTGATTTTTGCAAAATGGAAATGTTTCGAATTTTAGCAATTGGCTATAATTGAAGGGCTGGATCGAATAACCTGCTCCGCGCTCGGCCAGTTGTCGCATATATATACAAAGTGACTCTCTCTCGCTGTGAACGTCCGAGCGTCGTTTGTGATTGAAAAAAAACTATTCAACAATTTTTGTCGTAAAACTTCCAGCGAGAAAGTTGTTCCGCTTGATCTTCGGAATGCCTATGCAAAGTTTCAAATTAAAATATTAAGTTAAACAGATTTTAGAAGTCATTTAGTAAAAAAAAAATACGTTACCGAACGACCGACCGACCGACGGAGGTACAATAACAAACACTTACTGCACTTACATAGCGCATCGAAATCAGAAGAAAACTCGTTGTTTACTATTAGTGTTTCAGTAAACTATTATTATATAATAATAATTATATATAATAATATAATAATAATTATATAATTATATAATAATAATTATTATATAATTATTATATAATAATAATTATTATATAATAAAACACAATAGTTTACTGAAACACTAATAGTAAACAACGAGTTTTCTTTTGATTTCGATGTAAACAAATAGTAAACAACGAGTTTTCTTTTGATTTCGATGCGCTATGTAAGTGCAGTAAGTGTTGTCTGCTATTGTACCTCCGTCGGTCGGTCGGTAACGTATTTTTTTTTTACAAAATGACTTCTAAAATCTGTTTAACTTAATATTTTAATTTGAAACTTTGCATAGGCATTCCGAAGATTAAGCGGAACAACTTTCTCGCTGGAAGTTTTACGACAAAAATTGTTGAATAGTTTTTTTTCAATCACAAACGACGCTCGGATGTTCACAGCGAGAGAGAGTCACTTTGTATATATATGCGACAACTGGCCGAGCGCGGAGCAGGTTATTCGATCCAGCCCTTCAATTATAATTTATAAGTGCCATTCAAGATTGGTATTTTGGGGTCTATATTTAGAAGTGTCCTAACATCCAACGCTATAGTCAAAAACCTGTATTGAGAAATAAAGAATGCAAATTGCAACTACATGCATCCGGATTACACGAAACATGAGTCAAAGTTATTCCAAAGAATTATTTGGTGGATTATAATTTCTACAATTTTCTTTTGAATAAATGGCAACTCGGGTTGGAACAGAAATACTTGCAGTCGTGAGAGAATGTTTCATGCTTAAGGCGAGCTTTGTATAATAACACATAAATTTGAGAGCTTCTCTGAACTTAGTTCCAAGGAAAAGCTCCAATTTGTTCTTGAATCGACTTGAAAATCCAAAAATACTAGTACAGGAAAATGTTATTAAGTAGAATTAAATATCAAACTTGTGCTATACTATATATTAATATTTAATTAAATATAGTAATATACAGTTATGTAGTTAATTTTGTAAAATTATTTTAAACTACTAAATTTTCCCTATTTTGGTTTTCGAAAAAGTACAAAATTTCAAAATTTTAAATTTTCTATTAGAGAAATTAGAATTTGCGGTTTCAAATTGGAATTTGCAATTACATAAAATATTTGAGAAAAATGATACATTTCAAATTTATGAATATTAACATTTGCAAGTTCAATGGAACCCAAAACCTTGAAAATCCCCTCCTTTCTGTTGGAACATTCTTACAATGCAAGTAAATTTAATTCACACCGTCTTCGCGTTATCTTGATTGCAAGCTATTGATACTTCTCCGATAACACAGTGCCTCGCCTTTGCTCAGTAGGTCGCCCTGTGCGTTTCGTTCCTTATAATATAACATCAAAATGAAAGCAAAGTTGAAGATGTTTTTATATAACATCCAGATAAATTTATATGACACCAACAATTTTTGATTTCGATTTTTTAGCTCAAATTCAAATATATATTTGAAATTCTAGAACTTGTATAATTTTACTATTAGAAATTATAGGACCACATAATTTAAATATTACAACAACTTTTCCAAAACTACAATTTCTTGAATTTTATAAATAAAAATGTAAAACTAGGGAAATATTTGTATTTACATAAAAATTTATCCACTGATTACGAGAAACATGCTAACTAACTAACCACTGGGTCTTTTATCGAACCTACGTTATTCTCTTTTTTTTCTTTGAAATTCAATATATGAAGAAATCCGGTGTTATAATTATATTTATATATTCTTGCAGCAAACTGCACACAAACCTACACAAATAACAAGGTGATGTAACTGTAAACACAATACGTGGATGTAATAGTATAATCCGAGTGATTTAATCGAAGGGACTGTCTCTCTCTTATGTCCTGCGAACTTGATTACTTCCCGCTGTGTGTAATATAAATGAAACTCAAGCAGGCGACAGCGTGATATTCCATGCTGACTATATTTAAAAAGAATTAGTTAGAAAAGAAACTGATTATATCCCTTTGTGTGGCGCAACCGCATTTTTTAAATTAGAAGTCATCGATTAAAAAAAAAAAAGATGCGTCTTTTAATCGTATATTTGCATTGTAAAAAGTAGTATCATATTCTGAGGTATCACTTTCCTTTTGCTGCTGTATTAAAATATAGAAAAAATGAGTCAATTTTCAGAAAACGTGAAAGTTACGTTAGGATGAATGGTGATTCTAAAAATGTAATTTTTGTTTAACACTAGAACTACCACACCAGTCATTTTGACTGTTTAGACAATTTTATTTTATTATTCCTACTTCATGTTACATTTTTTTTGCAATGATGTAATGACTTTTGGAAAGATAGCTAAAGGATTAATATAATGAACTTTAATTTTGTTTCATACATTTAAAATAAAAGTAATTTTTTTTAAGTAGAAATAGCTACGTCTCAACTGTCGGTAGTTCTAGTGTTAAAGCACAAATTTCCCTGAATTTTCTAGAATTTTATCTATATTTTTGCAATTATGGTGAATTTCTTAAAGGTTTCCTTTGAATTGTCGAAATTTCAAATTTTTTTTATATTCTTCAAGTATTTTTTCGGCATATTTCCAAAATTTTTTTAAATGAATAAACTTAGGGATCCAACTTTGGTGCAATTACAAATTATCGGGTTAAAATGTCACAAATTACAATTTCCATCAAAACTATTTTGAGTCCATCGTTCTCTATTGGAAAAATTCATGCTGGAAAATTAACTACTGGGAAACAAACTCGCTACAACCCCGACAAGTGCAATTTGGTGTAAGGACGCAATTCCTTCGCGAAAATTTCCTTAGTGCCAATGGAAATGTACTGTTGAAATTGATTCCAGCGAAGAATTCATCCATCCACCTACTCTCTAATTAATTACTGGCTGTTGAGGACTAGGTGGTGCCGAAGAACTATGCGTTCCAGATTTCAATTTCTAATTCCAAAAAAAGATTCAAGAAGTTTCAAAAATTTCTCGAATGTTTAAATTTGAAAGTTATACTAACTTCAAATTAAAATTTTCACTTTGTCAAACTCCATTTTGAAGCGTCAAAGAACTTCGATTGTAATATTTAAAAGAATTTTCAAAATTTCTTCAGTATTTGGATTCTAAAGTTATAGTTTCCAATGAAAACTGTAACTAATCAATTCAAAGAATCTAGGAACTTCTCGAGTCGCAAACTCCAAATTTTCACTTTAATTTCCACAAAAAAACTAATAATAATAATAAACGACAAAAATAACACTCAACAATGTTCAATTAAAATATAATAACTAGGAGTCCAAAAAGTTCCACAACTCCCCCCTCTTCGATATCGCCTTGCTTGAGCAACCGGAAGTACACCTCTGATTCCAACCAACAACATTGACTCCATCTTCATGCACGTTAACTCAACGTAACTCAACTCATCTCAACTGAATGGTGAAAGAGGACTAACAGCTTATAGGTAGTATCTATCTTTCCGTTTGTCCATCCTTTTACCTCAACTCGACTCAACTTCACATAATATAAAGTACAATATGATACAATACGTTTCCTCCCGAACACAATGTACCATTTTGAATGAAGGAGCTTCCTTGCACCGGGGAAATTGGGTCACGGATAAAAGGGCTCTCCTCTCGTCTTGACAGGTGAGCAACTAGAAGGAAAGAGAATGAAAGAGAAAGAAATAAAGAAGAATAGAGGAAAGGGTCCTACTGGTATCGACGTTACCCCGGAAATGACCCCTCGGTTCTTAAGGTTAAGGAATTTCCCGGAATAATAACCTCACTTTCCACGGAAGTAGAAGAAAAATAAGATGTGCGTGATAAGAAAAGAATATGAAACTTAATCAACAAAAATGACTTTTGATTGGAGAAAAAATGTAACATCCATACCGACGGTGGATAAATCCAAGGTTCCATTAATTTCTTGGTATCGAAAAAAATTATAATTATGATTATGATTACACTAAATGGAACCAGGGGCGGTTCTCCTTTTTGTTTAGTGATAAAGAAATATATAGTTGAGTTCTTTTAACAATTTTACCGAATATTTCTTTTGTAAATGAAATAAATAGAAGCAAAGTTCTATTTATTATCTCTTTATTTTCGATTGCGAAAAATTCTACTTAATTTTAACCAATGTAATAAAAGACAATTCTATTTTCTTAAGCGAAAATAAGGCAATTGAATATCAAACAAAACACTTCTAGCAATTTTGCTAAATAAATTTACGAAAGAAAATAAATGGAACCAAGGTTCTATTTATTTTGTCCTTGTTCCTTTATTCTTTTTTCTCTTTCTTTTTGGAGAATCCTATTGGAATAACGATCGCATGCGTTTGTTTGGGTAAAAAAGGGGATCAACGAGGGGAAGCAGGTACGCCATTTTTATCTCCGACATATCCACCCGTCACGAATCGGCATTGATAAGCCCCGGTTTGCCTATCGATCGGGGGAAGAGGTACGCATCCCAGCAGGCACTTACCGTCAACGTGAAACTCGGAGACACCGCGTCACGCAAAAACTACTGGCATGAAAACAAAAATAAGGATAATCCTTCACACAAAAACCTCCACCGACCGAAATTCACTGTACCAGAGACGAACTCGTACCTCCAACCCTGATCCGATCCTTACACTCACTCGACCGGCGCGCAACTGACCCAACGCAGCTCGCACCTCGCAGTCGCGGCGACTACGCCGTAAAAAGTAGTGCCTCCAATCTCGAATCTCGTTTCTCCGCTCGTCTCTTCAGCGCTGACGTTCAAAAGTCGCCTTTTCAATTTCGGTCTCGTGTCCCGAAAAACAGTAATTCCATTGCAAGAGGATATTCGAATTTTGTAAAATTCTCCGAGTCCCTGAAGGGGGAGGGGGAGGGGAACAGAATTATATAATATAGCATAACGTATTTTGAATTACTTGCTAATGATTTTCAGATTCAATGCCTTTTAGTTTACGTTTAAGGAAATTGTAGTAATTATATATAGCAAAACTATACTAATCATTCAAATATTAGATATTGATACTGATATTAGTTTTTTCGAATCTATTTTTGTGGATTTAGTCGAGATTTATTTTAGAATAATTTATTTAATCTAAATTCAGTTTGAAGAGATATTGTTGTGAATTATCAGAAATTGGTAATTTGTTATCAAATACATTAATAATTTCTAACTTACAATTTTATATGAACCGTTACATTCAAAATTTCAATTATTATTGGAAAAATTTGCGAATCTGAATTTTACAATATCAAAAAACAATCGTAATTTAAGATGTGAAGGATCCAAATTTTAATATATAAGAATTGTAACGTACATTATTAAAACTTTATACACTAGACATAATTAAATTATAATTTATGGCAACTAAAAAATTATTATACAAGAAATTATTAACTTAGAACATACAAGTTCCTAAATTGTTACAAATTTTTTATAACTACAATTTTACTTGCGATCAATGTATGTTATTTTCTTACAAATTGTCGAGTTATAAATATTTCTAATATTATATTTTTGCTGTAAAAAAAATTAATGCGCCTTATAAATTTAAATGTTACTATTAAAAATGACATCAGACCTATATACAACTTACGAAATTAATATATAAAATAAGAAAAAATCATCAAGTACACAAAAGTCAGACAAAAGAGTTACATAACATTACGGGAAACGGGATCTGATTCCAGAAAAAAAGAAACGGTACTTGACATGGTAATTTTCAATAAACTATTTCCTAATAATAAACAGGGACTACGTCACATTCGTTATTAAACCCAAGGTGAATTAATGGCAAAGGCGATACGTGTGAATGGACGAGACCCCGAAGTGGGGGAGGGCACCTCGCGGCGCGTATTCGCCCCTGACTTTTCACGTATACGATTACGATTACGATACTACGGGAGTACGAGTGCCCGAAGTGGCGTAGGAATACAGGTTTGATATATGACATCATCAGCCCGGTTTACACACATATTCCGGGACGGTCACGCCCCGATCTTCCGAATCTTGGATTTATCACTGAAAACACGGCAATTAAGTGTCTTTGGATAGGATTTTACGACGTCGTCGTAAACCTGCGAGTCGCGACCTGTCATTTGCATGAATATAAATAAGCATTAGCAATCTTTTCAGCGGAGTTTTCCCTTTTATTTTTTTTAAAGGGCACATGCGCACTCTTATCACCCTTCCACCCCGATTTGAATTAAATTTGCGAGAGAATCAAATTTCTCTTTCTTTTTTCCATATTGCAAAATATAGAACACAAATTTGGTAGAAATTTATTTTCTTTTTTGCTGCAATCCAAAAATCATAATTAGATTAGGTCTAAAAATAATTTTTTGATCTAAGAAAAAAACATTTTTACGAAGTCTATATCCTATACTTACAGGCGATTAAACATTATGTATAGTGTAGAGTATTATTATTTAATGATATTTATATTACACCGCAGTATCATAATAACATAAATATATATGCAATCGATAAATTACCGTTACCTGTAATCTCGTAATTTTTGGTACATATTTCCAATTTCGTGGATGTTTTTTCTCAGCTCTTTAGGAATTTTCCAAACCCTTAGATTTGGTAATTTTGCCGTTCGGAATTCATTCAGATTATTGCTGAATTCGATAAATCAAAATCTCAGATATTTGAGAAATTTGGTTTAAATCATTGGAATATTTTTTTGTTGGTACATATTTTTTTGGTAGAACTCGGTACCATTTATTTGATTTTCTTACTGATAAAAGTCTAAAGCTAAATTCTAAGCCTTGCGTTCTTGACACGAATAATGGACGATATCTCCGTTGGGAAACCTTGCGAACGCACTGAAAAAAAAAATTTGTTTGACTAGAAATGTGAAAAAAATCGCTTACGGTATTTTTCCCTCCAATATTTGAAATTAGAGAAATTGTATACAGAAAGTATATATTTTTCAAAGAATAGATCCTAATATTTCAACATTTCACTTTTATGAATAAAATCTGAAAATATGCAATTCTTAAATGACTTAGATTTCACAATAATTTTGATTTCTGGAAACAAATATTTTCGGGATGAATCTAATTCAAGTTTTGCATTAACGAAATAATTAAATAAAAATCTTTTTTTTAAGAAAAGGTTGAAAATTCCAAAAACTTTTTGCCCTAATATATATAACAAAAAATTAAAATTCTCACGACTGTTTTTCAAAATGTTTTTAGAATACATTTTTTCTACGGACCTCTGATTTCCAAACCGCTTTTTGCACACCGGGCAAATATTGAATTCCGTCATCAGGACGTACTGCGACTCGTAGTGCATCCTTTGCTCCTGGACCTGGAGGTGTTCCGCGTAGAGCAAACTCCTCAGTACCTGTATCCTCCGTCTCTCGTTCAGGTTCTTCTGTAAGCTGGCTTCCAAAAAATGCCTGAGTCTTCCGATAGGAACGTTATCCGGTAAAACTTCCAAAGCCTTCAGGGGTTGAATTTTTGACGCGTGTTCCTCCAATAATTCCAGCGCAGTTTCCAAGTCCGGTTGGGCCGTTCTTTGTATTTCTGGGTTGCACCCTGCAACCAAATAAAAATTTTTTAAAAATTATCATAATCCCGAAACCCACTGTTGATCTAATTTCGATCAATTATTTACCCGCTAATGCCACCCCTTCGCTATCTGGTTTCAGCAATTGTTGGATTAACGTGACGTAAACTTCCTCCACGCCTTCCATTTGTTTCTTCTTATCCAAATTCTTCTGATCTAAATCAAGAAATTTGCAATCAAATGATTATATGGATTTCATTTTGATGCTTCTCACGATAACGGGAGAAATTCTTACTCTGGAACCGACTGTAGACTTCGTTACAGTATTGAATCGCTTTGGGGACGTTGTTGAGGAGATTGATGTGAATCGAGATGGCTTGCTGATGTCTGCCGAGTCTGCCCAGGATAATGGCCCTCTCCTCGAACAAGCAGTCAAACGGGAAATGCACCAACACCGTCTCCGGAGTATAATGCATGGATTTTTCCAGGAAATTCTGCAGCTTTTCGCGAACATGTTGAATATTTTCCTTTTCCGCAGGGGTCGCTTCGGCTGACATCGAAGCCAGACACTTCTCCTTGTATTGGTGCACCAAAACGTTGTGGAACAACGGGTTGGCGTCTTCCCAAGTGTGCACCACGTGTTCCAAGTACGTAATCACGAGATCCTTGTAGCAGCGGAGGAGGTAGTCCAGGACCTTTGGTCGGGGTAAGTTCTCGACCTCCTAAGATTTTCTTTTATCATGAAATGCATTCTGGTGGATTTAATCGTGGAATTCAAATCTCAAATTTTACAAAAGGGTTCTTGAATCCTATTTCGAAAAATGAAAAGAAACTAATAAGAAGTTTGTATCTTTCCTTTTATATTGACTTAAGCACACCCGAGAGAAAAAATAATTAAGAAAAATAATTAAGTCACCATTTTTGGGTAAATAAACGAATAATTAATTAATGCTAAAACTTTTGAGATTCGCGAACTCACCGGGTTATCTTCCATGAAAATCCTCAAGCCCTGCTCAGGATCTTGATCCAAAACCCATCCAGAGAATTTCAAGATCAAATCCATATGGTCCTTGCCGAGATGCTGAAGATACTGAACGGTCCTTTCGGTTCCCTTCAGAGCAGAATCGCTTTCTCTGGCATGTTTCTCCAGCAATTCCAGGGCCTTTTTATGTTGGCCCTTGGTTTGATACAAGATTATAAGTTCTGGGTATTTCTGATGCATTAGAAGCGTCTTCTCAGCTTCGGCTAAATGGCAGTGGTTCAGTCTCAGCAGTGGAGCTACCAAGGCATCGTTTGTCTGATAGAGAAATATTTCATCAATTATTTACAGTCGTAAAGATATCGATACATCGAGATTCGCAATTCCAAACGAAAATACCTGTAAATAACACTTCAGTAATGTGGTATCGATTATTTTCAGCAACTGTTCCGTAGCTACGGCCGAACTATTCTTTGATCGATCTCCCAAAATATTGTCTTTATCCCCTTCGGCGTTTTCCTTTTCTTTAGGCTTCGAATCACCCATTAATTTATGTCTGACATCGGTAAGAAACGCGATAAGAGCTAATAATCCGTTCTCCAAATCACGGTCTTGCAGTTTCGGCAAATTCGTCACGAGATCATTGTTTTCGGTACTATTCGGGGACTGGGCGATCAAATCTGGGAATAATCGGATTACGTCATAAGGATTAGTCCCAAGTGTCAGAAATTGTTCCATAGCTTCTTGAAACCTTTTGTTACAAAATAAATGATGCGCGTACAGCGTTTGTATTCGATAAATTTCCCTCGATTTCTCCTCTTCCGTTATATCCGACAAACTCTGTAATGAAAAAAAAGAAAGAATATTTTTCTTTCCATATTTTCGTTTTTTCATTGATGAAGAATAAATGATCTCACCGTTAATTTGAGGGCCAATTGAAACTGGTTTTGTTCAAGTAACGTCCTGATTTGTTGTGCTGCGTCGACTGCACAGATACACCAAATCTGCGTCATAGAGGCGACGTATACTTTGCCCTGTTTACACCTGGTTATCAATCTTGCTTTGTTTAAATCGGGAATCGTTTGAATTTGCAAACAACCCTCCAGGGTGTAGACTTCCACTTTGTCGTGAACTATGCCGAGCAAATATGGCTCGTCCCAGACTGTAATAAAATTTATAAATGAAGCCAAATTAAAATTCTTCGTTCGTTGGTCTGATCTTGTAGTACAGTATTTCAAATAGAGCGATTTTTAGTAACAGAACTTTTGTATACCTACTATTTTTGGATGGAAATAAAGGTAATATATATTTCTTGTAGGACCGAATCTTACCTAAAGCACTAGGAGCATCCGACCATTTTATCGGATTATGTTGGATCAATTCGCCTTTAGTATCCACAATTATCGATTGAGAATCTTTCCCTAAAGCAAAGGAGTTATTCGTTAACTTAGTTATACTCGGTTCTGGGCATTTGCCTGTAGGAAATAATTCTTTGCACGACCCATTAAAAATATCTAACAGTTGATAGGACCAGTTGCGGGGTCCTAGGACTAGAGTATCGCCACACCTAAAAAAGTAAACTAAAAATTAGTTGGTTATCATTATTGATTTTCTTTTAATAGATTGGAAATGATTGTTAGAAAAATCCTATTAGTTTCCAAACCCAGTATAAGAATCATATCAATACCAAACCAATTCTCGAGGTGGTGCGTAAGGAAGTGGGAGCTCTGGGGCAGGATCATAGTCGTCGAACATATTTGCTTTGTGTTTCCAGTAGTACAACTGCAATTTCCGTTTGACAGCCACGCACAGATGAATTATCGCATTCTTCTCGCTGGGTGAAGTTTGCGTTCGCTGAATGTCCAGCGCAAATAATGTAGCCCCCCTGGTTTTTGGAAGTTGACAAATTGCTTGCAAGTATGGAGAATTCAGGTCATGGATACATACTATGTTATCTGTAACGAAACTTTGGGTCAAGATCTTATTTGATTATTAGATCAATGAAATCTTAAGGCTTTACAGACCGCTAGCCTATTAATCAGCTTTTTGTCGCCAACGCCTATCGACTGATAACCCAGTAATTGGCTTTTTGTCGTCAACACTTAATAAATCCGGTCAGACGCGCTATTGCTCTTCAATCGCTAGCGGTCGGTAAAATCTTAATATTTTCAGCCTATCAAAGACAGTAATTATTGATTTCATTTTGCTTTTAAAAGTAATGTTACAAAATCGTTTTTAAGACAAAAGTTTTGGCCCCGAACACTGAAAACTGTGCACGGCTTACTACTCGTATTTTGGGCACGGTGCTCCATTCCACGCAAAGTACTCTGTGGCTAGGACCATCGTAGCAAAAGGGTTAAATGTAATATTTTTGCAGCCAGTTTTTGATTCTTTCAAAGAAGAAATTATGGAACCTTATTGATTTTGACCTTTGAATTGTTGCTTAAACAATTTTTTGATAATTAATTAACATGTTTTATTTTCTTAGAAATAAGGTTTTTTAAAAATTCCCGATTTCAAATTCATAATTAAGTCAATTGCTCCATGATTTCATTTTGCAAAAATCTAAATATCCTCATTTGCAAATACAGAAATAAATAAATTTTTCCACAAGACTCGAGTCAATAAGTTCTTGAGAAAGGTGGAAAATAATAGTCATATTTACGAAAATTGCATATTATTCTATATAAGCCTACACAAATCAAACATTTACCCACTTACCTGTTAAAAGAATTAACAAATTATATTCGGGAACTACGTCGACCTGGACGATCCGTTTTTTATTGAAATTTTTATTATGGCGCAATAATTCCAGTTTATGATAATCATTCGGTTTCGTGGGAACGTTATACATCAATAAACGCCCATCTCGCGTGCCGATGATTAAATTATCATCTAAAACAATCATTTTACTCGAATTTAATTTGCGAAAAATTTAGTTTTCAGGTTATGTTGTGTTTTCTTACCATAAGCACACATGGACTCTATTTGCACATTTATATTTAAAATCGGCACAGAATTGTAGGCGTCATGCATCTTGACGGTGTCAATTAACGCCTGTGTTGTCAAAACGATTCGCAAAAAATCTGTGTTTTCCTTAGTTTTTGAGATATGAGTCACATTTGACAGTTCCTTTGATATTTACTAGTGCCTACGTCTTTATTTGTGTCTGCGAATCAGCCAGCACTGCCATATTGTACTACTGTCAATTCCTGCAGTTCAGCGATGCCATGTTGTACTACTGCGATGGAACCATGCTTACACTGAAAAGTGGGAGATTAGACATGTTTCTTTGACACGTTTATGCCTCCAGTTTTTGGATACGTTATACTTTTATGTAATTTGCCAACAAAAGCTTACCAACAGCTAAATGGCAGCGAATGGCAATGCTGCTTTCTACAAATATTGAATTCACTGTCAGTAAAATAGGTTACATACATAGATGGCATTATTTATTGTATTCAATTACATGAGTTGTTTATGTTATGTAATAACCGAAGTCAACAAATGTCCGAGTCTGTTTTGTCAACAAAGATGTTATTCTTGTAAATGACAGTAATTATCGGATAGTTTTGAAAGGATAAAAATAAAAAACAAAGGTAAATTTTTGGACTTACTTTGGCCTACCGCGAAAATGGGTCAAAAATAAATATTCAAGGTCGAGATCAACAAGATTATTTCTAGGGGTAATTTTTTAGGAATTCCTAATTTCCTAAAGGAAGTTGTTTTTTTGCCCCTGCCAAGTATGTACAACACTGTAGAAAATAGCATACTATAAGCGTGTTCGCAAATTGGCTGACAGTACTGTCAGTACTGGATTTCGGTTCGGAAATGCTTTTCAGTTTGGCTGACCAGACTGTAATGTGTTACCATTTTATTAGACATCGGTCCAATGGGTCCAAGGGAATTGCGGAATTCAGTAAAATCTGTTTTGTAATGTGTAAAGTCTGACTTGTAAAATCTGTAAAATCTTCAGTAAAATCAGCGTTAATACTGACAGTACTGTCAGCCAATTTGCGAACACGCTCTATATAAATTAGCGTGCGCTTGGCAACGCCGTCCTGAAGTATTATACCTGTTTATGAAATTATGGTGTAATGAAATAGCAAGAATAATATTCATAAAGATTCTTTATTGAGACTTTTGGGAAAATTGCCCGCATGAACAGAAGGGTGAGAAGTAGAGAAGAAACACGTATAATTGAAATTTAGTATATAAGTAACATACCCTTTTCCACTTTAACCCTTTGCGGACGGAAGAATCTACTTATAAGAGTATTCCGGCGGCTATTTGCCGATACTCGTCCGCGAAGGGTTAATCTATTCTTATCGTTCTTTTGTATCGTAATACTTATTGAAATTCTGCTGAAATTCTCCTCTTGGAGAAAATGCATCATTCATTTCTGTCAATGGTGATTCGAAAATTATTCCGATCACCACCGCGATGAGACTTTTCATCTTGGAAAACAGCAAAATTATGAAAATAATGTACGAATCAACTTGCGCGAATGGCGTTTGAACGTCCAATGCAATTTTCAACTTATACGTAGTACCAATGATTCCCGTTAGTTGGAAATCACTTCTATGTTCCTTTTCTCGGAACATGCTACGAAAACTATTTTGCTAATTTTTATTTTCCCTCTTTTCTCTCTTCTTCGCAATTGTTATTTGCTTACATTCAATCATCGCTCACTTAATTCATCACTATTATTACAGTCGGTACTTTGTAATACAACAATATATGTATACAGTATCTGTCATAAGTATAATCGTATAATAGTAGTTTAAATATGCGCTCGATCGAACTTGAAATTTTATTTGCTTGTTGCCTCACTTTATTTGGCTTTGCTTTGCATTCGAATGAAGGAAAAATACATGATACCACAATCATTCCACGCTATGTAAATAGATCTAGATATACATGGAATGTCCAAATATGAAGAAAACAAAAAAGCTATTTGGTTGGTACCGAGTCGCAAAGTAAAATGTCCCCAAATCAATTTCAAAGGAACTATAATTTACGAGGCATTTTTGGAGTCACGTGATACGTTGGCAATCAACCAATTAAATTTGCTTGCTATGTAAACAATCAAGATAGAATGGCTGGTTACTTAGGTGTCATGTGACCCTGAAAAATTCCTTCTCAATATTGCTCAATATTTATCGAGCATCAATGAGATATTTTCAAATCGATCGATTTTCGTGGGAAAAGGAATGATTGTCGTAAGAGTTTTCTGTCTCCATCGTACAAAAAACTGCGCCATCTCAAGATGACGTACATAATTATCTTTATCTTATTCTAGCGAAGATTTTCAATTCATCATTCTAATCTTTCTTCCCCCGTCCAACATTCGAATCACATTTTACATCCTTTATATTACAGAACTTTGGAAACACATTTTCTACATTACCGATAAGTTCGTGAAAAGGAAAGGTTATCGGAAAATGCAGTGATAAAGCTTATCACATTATCTGAACGTTATCACAATGAGTGACTACTGAAAAATACGAATTGGTAACAGTTCAACAATTTCTACTATAATGCAATTTTACATCTCACTGTATTTTTCAATGATGTCGTCAAACTTCGGAAAATGATGGTAACAGTGTCAAGCTTCATTCTTTTCTTCGGAATGAAAGAGTATTTTGTGATTTCTTTTTAAGATAAATTTCATTTTCCACAATGATTTCTGAATTTACTCTTCGCGTCTTTTTTTTGTTACCGTCGTTTTTATGCCATCGTTGAATGCAAAAAGAAGAAGCAAAATATTTAAATATCACATTTATTTTTCGCTATTTTTCTTCTTTTGGCATCGCCGTCACCTTCACCGTCATTATGATTATTATGATTATTGTTATAATCAATATTATTAATGTTATTGTTATTATTACTTTAACGATAAGTATAGTTGCGGGTGTAGTTGCAGTGGTGGTAGTAGTAATAGTAAAAGTAGTAGTAGCAATAGTAGTAGTAACAATTTCTGTAAAATTGAACACCTTGAAGTATGAAAATAGATGAGGTTCCATTGATTCATAATTTTTTTCCGAAAAAGCAATAACTTGTGTATTTATTATTTCCTCATCTTTCTGCATTTATTTTTTCGTTTGTTTTTTAGTCCGTCCTTCTTCTTATTCCGCTTTCATTATTTTTCATATTTCATTTTTTGCTGGCTGAATTGTTCATAACGAAAATCACAAATGTTCTCCTGAGGACAGAATACAGTATTACTTATCGATAACTACCTATTCGAGTATGTAATCATACAAAAGACATTGAAAAAATATGTATCATAACTTATATTTTTCTCATTTGACAAAAGCCGTTGCTTTTGAAAATGAAGCGAAGCCATTTTGTGAAAAAAATTAGTTAACACATTAAATCTTATTACGAATTAATTTGAAATTTATTTTGGGTTCTTTCTTCAAATCGCTATATATAATTATGCGATTTTTGGATGTTATTTATTTGGCATATCGACTTTCAAGTAAATATTTACACAGAACACAATTAATTTTGAAATATTCTCATGATAAAATTTATGCTTTATTCAATTCATAATAAACATAAAAATGGACTTGCTCTACTTTCAAAAGCAACGGCTCATTTATCAGTTTGCTTCTTTTGCTTTTTTATCTTTCTTTCAATTGTATTCGTGAAATGTATTAAATAATTCATTCATTGATCAATCGGTTCGATGTAACGAGATCAAGGGTCCGAAATTTTGTCCATATATGCTTACATTTTTCAATTGATATATGTACATATTAAGAATCTTAAATAATAGAAAAAACTGTTATTCGACGGGAGAGTAAAATGCTTTTTTTTTAGTCGCAACTTAATTGTAATTTGAGGTTTTTTGCTTTTCGATTATCGTTTGTAAATTTCATGATTGTGAAGATTATATGAAACGCTTATAAATAAATTATCGTCTTTGTCTGCCGCTGTCAGGTTGGAATAGAAGTACTTACGTACAAGTGAATAGACTCAAATCTGTTTTTGTGCGATCTTTATTTTTTTTTATTTGATTATTTATGTCAAAAAAATTACGCTTCCATGGTTATTCCTATATAATAACCATATGGTTATTATGTAGTAACCAATATTATTATATCGTAATTATATAAATTCTATGGTTACTACTCTAGTTCTTAATAGAAATTTTCTTCATGAAAAAGAAACGCACAGAAACAAATTTGAGTGAATTAGAAAACAAAAATTGAGATATCGTTTTTTCGTCGATCGATCAATTTCTAGTCTTTCGACTGCATATAGAGAGGGGAAAGATTTTTCGTCGTTTCCCCTATTGGAATTATAATTTCCCCGAATGTTTTGGACACTTTGGAATGTAGACGGACAAAGATTTTCACAAATTTTCAAGTTTCTCCTTCTGGATATAAAGTAATTTACGTACTCTTATAAAGATATCGAATGTATTTCTCCAATTGATTCGAATTGGTTCTAGAACAAAATTCAGTCTCCATGTAGGAAACAATCAATACGTTTTGAAATATAAAAAAATTTGAAAAATCGAGAAATTTGAAAATTTGAGAAAAACTGTTAACAATATCGTTAGCTCCAAAGTATCAGTCAGTCTATTACGAATTATTTTTGCAACGTTTCAAAGAAACCTTAACTCTTAAGTCTAATAATTTCAAATCAACTCGTTTGTACGTAGAACATCACAAAAAAAGACATCAACAACAACAACAAGAACAACAACAAACGAAAATACTGTTATATTATTGCACCGTCGTATCGCATAGTTATGATAATTTGGAAAACATTCGTTTTCATTGTGACTCGTACTAGTATGTAATTATATGTAAGTGCACACATATGCGTGTGCACTTATTTTTTTTACTTTACATTTTTCATCGCACTTTGCAGAGATTGTAAGTTGTCAAATTATGCGCATTGAAGTTCTCATATATGTACATATTTTCAGCTAGCACCTATTCTTTTTCTTAACTATGTTATTAAAACAAGAAATTGTGATCCTTATATTAATCATACAAATTGTAATTAAAAGCATCATTATATTAAAATAAAATTTCTTTTTGTTTATGAACTCGGCAACAAGCGATGTCTGCATAGTGCTTACAATTGCAAGTCTGGTATCAAGAATTAGTTTCCAAGTGAATTCGAAACCAGCTCTATGAATTTCCTTTGGAATGCCAAAAAAAGTTTCAAATTCACTCGCTAACAATTTTTGTTTGTTTTAAAAAAAAATGATTAAACAATGAATTCGCTATCGGAAGTAGGTAGACGACTGCTATTGTCGTTATCGCAGAAATTTAAATAAAAATCGCAGCATGGAAAGTATCTGGGATGAAAGATCCCGTTGTTGCAAAACTTTGCAGCAAACGTATCAAAATTGCTATGCCTGCCCTCCCTCGTACGATTGTGCATTGGAAATATTTAACTTCTTCTTGCCTTTTTAGTTATACTTAACGATTAAATACTACGTAAAGAATGATTGTACATTTACAGTTTATTTACTAGCTAGGTTTTTTTATACTACCGAGAGACTAAAAAAGTAGAGTCTTGTAGAGTCTAAGTAAGAAGATCCCAAGTTTAATACTAAGAGATTTGTAAAAAAAGCTAAAGTCTACAACAACCGCATCGTTTCCTCTCTGTTCTTTTGGACACGATTAATATCGACAAGAATCGGAGGCTCCATCGCCTTGCAGCTAAAAACAAGTTATTTATTTTGCCGAATTTCAAGACATTTTTAAAAGCACCCCTTTTACTTATTAGGTTATGTTTGTTGTAACGATGCTTTTTTTTCAGAACATTTAGAAATAGGCAGTCCAAAAAACAACAGAGGGAGAACGTTGCCTAGAACAAGATGTTAGAATATTTTGGAGAGAAAATGTATAGTAAAGATCCGAGTGAAAATGTTTGTTGTTCTTTTTCTTTCCAAGTTTATAGGATCGATATAGAGAGTGGCTCAATAATTCGTTCCATCTTGAATATATCCCCTATTTATAGACCTATGAAAAAACTTGTCCGAGCAAAGTTACACTGCTTTGTGGGGTACTTGTAATGGTAGAACCTAATTTTTCCTAGGGTCATTTTTTAATGAGATTTCAAGGTCATCAGTATTTTTTCCAATTTAACGCTACATATTTTAAATCACTATGGAATAGCCGCTAATGAGACGATTTTTCTAAAATCCATACCATTCTATGGTATTATACAAGGTCATTCGACGTCACTGAGAACTGAAATCACAGAATCAGTGGAATCACAATTTACCGTCAAAAATCAATATTCATTGACCATTCGGAAATCGTCTCACAGTAGCTGTTACATAATAATTCAAGAAATTAGATGAAAGAAATTTTATTCCAGGCTCATTCAAAAATGACCCTGGAAAAAATTACGTACAACAATTATGAGTGCCCCTCAAAACAATATTGCAACTTTGCCCAGATAAGTTTTTCCATAGGTCTATAAATAGCGGATATATGTAAGGTGGAACGATTTATTAGTCCAGATTGTGTGTGTGCGTGTGTGTGTGCGCGTGCGTGCGTGTAATGTTGATAGTAAAAAATTTAAAAGCTTGTTGGAAAGAAAATCATTGACTGAAAAATGTCTTGTTGCATCGTTAAAATACTGTTTCGATATTTAACATACATACGTACGCATAATATACAGACCTTCCATGGATTCGAAAAGTTGTGAAATTACGTTTCAGGAATATGTATCATTAATATATAACAATATCAATTATAAGTAATATAATAATTATAACTTTTTTTTTGTTAATTTCAATTTTTTGAACTTATTAATTTTCTCTAGTAATTGTAATCTTTAAATCTGAGGGTTACATTAAAATTTTTTAAAAATATTTTGTTTATTAATTTTCCCTTGTGCACCTCAGTTTGTATCTGATTTTTTTTTACATTATTTAAGTGGATGTTTTTATTATAAATTATTCGATTTGAATCGTACTTTTAATCCCAATTATTTATATAAACCCGTTGATTTAAATTAAATTTCTGTACATTACTGGAAATTGATTTTTCAAACATGAAAAGTGACACGATTCACCGAATTTTGTTAATATATGGTGTAGAACTTCACCAAAAAAATACCATAAATATCATCTTTTTAACAATATCCTCCTTAAAAGTATTTTCGTATTTTGCAATCCACAGACGACGCATACGCACGTGAAGTATATATTTTTTTACGAACGACTGGTAATTTGAACCAACTTTTTTTGCAATTTTAATATGTACTTGTAGAATGTATATTTATACTTATATATGTATGTGTATATGTGGATATCATAGATATATAGTCATCTTAATTTATAAGGCGGGAAGATCGAATTTTTAAATACTATATAATCACTGTTAATTAAGTTCATATCTCTTTTTTGCGTCTCTCTACAATAACCATTGAGTTGCTTGGGAGAAAATATAGATTTGTGTCATATTTTTGGAATTTGCCTAATTTTCCATTCCCTCAATTCTCCCCGACTCAAAAAAGAGGCACGGAACGTTGACGTTGACGTTTTCTTTTTCACTTTTTCCATTCAAACTAAACAATTGATAAAAAAATTCAATAATCAAACAAATCTCTATATTATAATTAATAATAGGATCGATATCACCTGCCAAAAGTTGTATTACCCTTTTGAAATTCGGATTATGTACCTGTATGATTTCGTCCCTTTTCTTTTTCTTTTTTTTATCCCACGCGAATATAATTTTGGCATTTAATAGATTAATTTTTCTCAATCCACGAAATTCGTTATTTTCCTCGTTTCGAGAAACTGCAGTCAGGTGCTTCAAAAAATTGTGATATATATGTATATATATGAAAAAAGTACCGTGAATATCGCGGCGTATAAAAATGCACGTACTTAATAATTAGAAAAATGCATCATTCGTGGTAATAGTACAAATAACTAGGTTCTTGTAAAAACACGAAAGGGGTATTTGAAGTTCCGTAAAATCGTCGAAAATTAATATCTCGAGTGTCATGATGTGTCATGAAGAAAGTATAAAAACTTAAATTAAAATGACAGAGATACTAAAACCAGAGTAAAAACATTCGTAAACATTTTGTTACTTTTTTCGCCGTCAAACTCTTTCTAATTCAAGTAGACAAGATTCTGAACTACATTTGAATAGGAAAAACGTATGGAAACTAGAAAGTACTAGTTTTGAACATTCTTTATAACTACTTAAAATTTTAATAAAAAGAGAATAACTTTCTCCTTGTACTATTTGATCTCTCAAGAATATTCCTTAAAATAGAATTTTTCTGGTTGCTACATGCACAATTTTTTTTTCTATTTTTCTCTTTTTTTCGTCTTTTTCTTATTTCTTTTCAATGGCATTTGTACGAATTATAACTTGTTCCGTTTTCCTCTTATTGCCGTAAGCAGATCGAACGCTGCTATTCCGAACTTCTTTCATCGTTCGGATCCTATTGTAAAGTAATTGCATTTTTTCTTAATAATCTTTTTACATACATTGCTTTTGCGAAACAGTTTTGTTTTCTTCAGTCCTAAAAGTTTCAATGTTACCACCGGTATTCTAATCTATCTTTACGCTTTATTTATGCACTTTGTGAGATCCGACCGATCGATCGATCCCCGATTTTTGTCTAATCTACTTTTCGTTATACGTAAGCCGTAGTATCGAAAGTAACAAGTCAGATTTGATTCAACAAACAGGATGTTTACCTTAAGTAGGTGTCTTATATGAACCTCTTCCTTCAAAAAAAGCACCATTTTTATGGATCTTCTCTTAAAAACTATCGCAAGTGCCACAAGTTTTTTTTTCATTGAGAAGCACACTCCAAAAGAATAGAAAAAAAAATCATGATGTAGAAGTACATGATCATTTATTTATAATAATTATTGTGAAAAAGAAATTGTTGTTGCTGACGATGATGTTTTGAGGCCCTCCAGGTAAACGGAAACAAAAACTTCGAATTGATTCTTAGTTTGTATAAGTGTGATAAT
Source organism: Gasteruption jaculator (assembly GCA_949825005.1). NCBI lineage: Eukaryota > Metazoa > Arthropoda > Insecta > Hymenoptera > Gasteruptiidae > Gasteruption > Gasteruption jaculator. The sequence continues at coordinate 11,385,897 of OX463762.1, forward strand.
CGTTGGAATTTTAATTATGATACAACTTTGTTTATAATTTTTATTTGTCCCAATTACGGGTCAAAAAAATGTTTTTTTGTTTATCATTTGGAAAAAGTACCGCCATGTGGGAGCCTCAAATCATCAGCGCCAGAAAAAATCAATTTTTTGTCACTTTTTTACGTGTATTCTATACATATAAATAAATAAATATGTTTTTTTCATATCATAAAAGAATTTCGTTCTTTTCTATTAGAGTGTACCTTTCAGTGAAAAGAAAAATTGTATGTTGTTGCATGTAGTAGTTTTCGAGGGAAAATTCATCAAGAATGCTACTTTTTTATGGAGATCACATAAAACTACCCCCTTAAAATTGAATCCGCAAATTTGAGAAGAACAAATTCTCTTCACCCTGAATTGAATTCATTATTAATACTGTTAAATTATCGCATGGTCTGGAATCTCTTTATCTTTTGCTGCTGAGAAATTCGAAAAAGAAATACAAGCTCTTCGAAAAAACTGGAAACGAACAAAGGAGAATTCTTGAAAGTTTAAATTCCTAAAATTTGAAAAGTGTCAGAAGTCAGGGCTTGTTGTTTTCCCTTTCCTTCTTTCCCTTTACAAAAAATGGAAACGATCCATACAACATTTAACGTCATTTTTCTTTTGATTGAAATATGGGAAAGGCAGGAGTTGCAGAATTGCTGAAGTATCCGTATTTGTTTACCGTCTTACAACCTTATTTTTTAGAGTTATTGATTACGTGAGTTTTTAAAATATGTTAATTGTTGAGATCGTTGATAGCTTGTAAAATCCGTTTAACGTGACCGACTTTCGTGATTCCAAGCTCTTTGAGATCTCTCCTAGCCAGTGTCAACAATTCGCGTCCACGAATATCGTGGGATATAAATTTGTCCGTATATTCTCCGAGTTGCAAATTTTCCAGCCACGTGCACACTTCCTGTACACCCCAGGTTGTAACTTGCTCCCTCGCTGGATGGTTACCACCGGAATGTTGTTGTCCACCTGATCGACGAAACTTTAACCAGAACAATCCACGATAACGATTCTTTTTGTCTCCCTGTGAATACACAGATGCACACATATTTTTCTCAATTTTAGTATCGTTAGTATTTGTTAATTAAAGTGTATTTTGTACATTTATGCTATAGCATCGCTAAACACCTAGAATACATCGTCGCTTTCATGCTTTGTCAATGCACAATGCCAAGAAACGACCACTTTTTTTTTGGGACAATCGTTGAAAAATTGATTTCTGTATGAAAATTATTCTTCAATTGGGATACATATATATATTCATGTGGTAATCGGTCCGACCGAATCATCGTTTCGTAACAAAATTATGATATCAACAAATCAGAAAAGAAAACATATATACATATTGTATATATATACATATATAAAAATTTGAATTTTCCAAGTGCATGCAAAATGTGCCAATTGCAAGAAAATAATAAATGTTGAATATCAATTTGAATAGTATTTTGAATAATTACAACTAATTAATTATATTAACATGGTCATTTTTACTATTTGTTGCCGATGCGGTGAAAGCCGCCAAATAGAAATCCTTCCTCGACACAAGACGTAATTTTGTAATTTAAAGATTTTGAAATAAAATGTACTTAAATTTTTCCATCGGATTAAGTATCATCGGCCATTTATCCGACACATGCTTTTACTTCATCAAATAGTAAATATGTCCTTTGCATTATTCCAAAATCTATACAGTTCTAAAACTAAAACGCTATTTTTCTTATTCTTTTCTTCTTTTACTTAAATCTTATACATTCAAATTAAGGAAAGCTTATTACCCAGCATGGGATCGAGTTCTCAATCAATCCGAAATAAAGCACAGAGTATTGATTAATCGATATTAGAAGATTGGATTATGTATGGTTATTGTGTACACTATACACGCATGTACACACACGCACACACTCAAAAACGCCCACAATTGTCTTGCTATTTTCTTGAAAAAATATAATTAATAAAAACCAAAAAGTATATGCATATATACTAGGGTGCTTCAAAAATTTAAATATTTTTTTTCAATCACTTATTTGAAATTGTTGTTTCTGATAAATTTTTGAAACATTTTTCAATTCTTTCTTTTAATTTTTTTCTTTCGTTTCCGTAATTTTTTCAGTAAGTGAGTAAGACTGAAGAAAAATTATATATTTATTAACAAAATTATTGACTTTGTAAATTAACAATTTATTGTGAAATATGACTTTTAATTTAAAAAGCTTCTTGCGTTTTTAATGATCTTGTAGAAAGAATAGCAGCTTCGATAGAGAAGTCTTTAATAAATCATTGCAGTTGTAAAAAGACTTTCGTAGAGTTGTTTTTTGTCGATAAAAAGCAATATTTTATTATAAAAAATTAATCTACAAGATCGACAGTGAGATACCTATTTTTTTTTCTTATTTGTTCACTTTTGCATAAATCCTACTTTATTTAAATAATTGATTATAACTTTCATAAAAGAGTTCCATGAAATAAAAGTATGCAGCAATTTTTTACATGTTATTTAAATGGAAAATAAAAAAAAGAGGATTAAACTGAATTTTTAAGAAGGTTTTCTCTTGAGTAAAAATTGAGGTTTTAACTGTGAGCGATTGAAGAAAAAATATAATTTCTATTTGAAGTACTTTAGTGTATATACATACTTATATGCATGCAGGTACGTATATCACACGACTTTTAAGACGATAAAATTTTTTGTGTTCTCAATAAAATTAGTAATAAAACACGAAAGCTTCTTTCACGTCAGTTGAAGGAAAACACTTTGATCATTCCGAAGATTACATGAACAATTACGAGACTCTCAAATACATTTTTGCAGTCGAGAAAAAATACCACAGAGGTTGTGGTATTTACACGGAGACAATGTGATTGATTGCAAAAATAAAAATTTTAGTTGTTTCTTGAACTGAATGATCAAAGCGATGAAAACGGATTCCTTGATATCCAAATGATATGGATATGAGCAAAGTGGACAAAAATGTATATATGAAAATATCAGTCCTACTGAAACTTTCTACTCAGAAACGAAAAAAACCTGATACACATTCAGAATATACTTAAAACGTTTGCTACATGGTAATCGATACTAAAAGAAATAATATTTATACTTCCGAAGCAAAAGATTCGCGCATCTATGAAAATGGTCGTCAATTAACATTTCGTTTTTGTCATTATCTAACAATCTAAATAAGATTGTAAAAACTGTAATGAACAAAAAAAGGGAAATTGACCAGAGTAATGATCGTTTTCAAGTTGCGGACATCTTTTGATTCGTTAATAAATAGTAGGTACTTCCGTGTACCTCTCCGAAACAACGCAAAAATCAAAAATTGCGCAAACTCGAAAAGTCGCTGAGACAAAAATATACGGAAGACGCAAAAGAAGTATATATATACGTGAATACTGAAGCATAGGAAAATCCGACAAAAAAGGTATGAACTCAATATTCTAGAGTAAAGAAAAGTTTGAAGGTTCGAAAATTGGAAATATTTTAAAAACAAGTAATAAAATTTCTTTGACGATAATAAGTTACCTGATCATCCGGAGGGGTATTTTGCAAATACACCAATCCAGAGCCAGCTTCGTCGAAGACACATTTACGTAACTCTTGCTCCATACTGCTCAAGGATGTCGATAACTTGTTTTCCAGATCTTCTCTCAATCGCTGCGGAAGGAAACCAGAGAAAGAGATATAAATTTCTAGTATGGCAACAACAACAAATAAAGAGAAATTGGAATGTGGAAAATGGCTTTTGAAAAGTACGTGTAAATAAATACACTTTCGGCTGTAAGTATAAAGATTAAAAAGACGCTTGGAAACAACATGACACACAATTTTAATAAAAAGCAAAAAATTTATTATGGCAGTATACCACTTCCATGTAGCAGTGTAAATACGTACCAAGCTTTGAGCTTTGTCTCGAAGCAATTCGCAGGATTCCTCGTAAAGTTGTCGCGAACTGGACACCAATTCCGTTACAACTGGTCTCAAACTTGCCTGTTGACGAAAATACAAATGTTTAGCGAAAGAAGTAGAAAGAGTATCCGACATTGAAATTACACAAATATATCCTCACCCCCTGCAAGATCTTGCCATCCGGATGAACTTTTTCAAGCGCGTGTGCGGTTCTCGCAGCGATTTGATACAAATCCGGCTCGAGACTCGGATGAGAAATTATAAGAAGTTTCACCCACTTGATGAGTGTGGTAATTGCTTCGATCAATCCAAGTAAAACGTTCAACTCGTCTTCGCTGAGTTGCGAAGATTTCGCGTCGAATTGTAAAAGAGATCGCGGTTGATTTTGGGAAGTGTTACTCAAGGTCGAAGACGATTGAGATACAGCTGCCATTGTGTTCCGTTGTTTCTCTTCCCAAGCTCTCAAAGATGTTTCTAAAGCCTGAAAGAAATGCCGCGCGTTTGTATTACTCCCGAAATCTTCACTTATACGTATCTCTTTTCGCAACTTACCCGATTTCTACACAACATTTGCATTCGATTTTTATGTATAATTCGAATGATTCCAGGAGGTTGAATCCAAGCTTCTCCATCTACTTGAATAGGAACTCCTTCGTCGCCCAGAATATTAATTTGTATCGTCTGGCACTGAGCTATTCGATGATGCTGCAGATTTATCAACCTGGAAGCTGCCATTTGAACGGATCCAAATACCGCCACGACTTCCAATATTCGATCGTCGAAAGACGGCGCCAAGAACATATCTCCTTCTTTCGTCCCGCCCCAGAAATTCGTTCCACCCATAAAACTGTAAAGAGTCGACTTGTTGAAGTAACGAAAACTTTCAAAGAAATATCTCTTACTCTCTGCTGAAAAGTCCTTTGTAATAAATAGCAAAAATTCAATTACCTTGGAATGTTCAAAACCACTATACCCTGCAACGAAGGCAAGGGAATCCTTTGACCATCGCATTCAAGCTGCACCCTTTGTTCCAAATTCTTGTAGGTCTTTTGCAACAGTTGTTTCGAACCAAGCATTCCGTACCAGAAGTAATTTTTAGCTCGCGACCGACACTGTTCCGGATGTTCTTCTCTCTTGTGATGAAAGTCCAAACTGATTTTTGCGTCGATTCCGATCCCGAAGTAATTATTCATGACGCAACGTTCGAAATATCCTTCCCTGAGGGATGATAGGGGATTAAAAAAAAATTCTTTCTAAAGCACGAAAATGCATTAGAGTCTGACTTACATCAAACTTTCGTCGGGATCCATCAATGGGGAAACTGCCGCGCAAAGGGCATCAGCATTTGCCAATAACGCTTGACTTATTAGTCCGGCCCCTCCACTTATGTCTGCAAATTGTGAATTGATATTTTTGTTCAAACTTATACCTTCCAATGAAGGCAATCCTCTCCACGGAGGCAAACTTACTCGGCCACATCGGCAGTCGTACCAGCGGATTGATTATGGGAAGTTTCTTCACATCCTCCATTTTATCTACCGACTTTGCGCGTTCTTGTCGCAGACTTATGCTGGAACCACCCAATTTCGCTGCTGTAGCCGCCAACGAAACGACTTCGGATGCTTTCAATAAACTTCCACTGCTTATACGTCGTGTTGCTTGTGGTGAACATCCATATTCGGGTAGCTCCACGCTTACTAAAACGGACAAAAAAATTAAATCTCAAAATCATGCAGCAAACAAGAAGGTTCGAAACTTCAATGGATGTAACACACATTGAGAAAAATATACTCCTGAATTTGTTTGTAATTCTGCAAATATTAAAGGTGATAAAAAACGATTAGGCGTCCAAACGGACATATTATCAGGACAATGATATGAAATTTATATGCCTTTAATATTGTCGACATTAGAAGGCTTAAAAAGTTAAAAATAAGTGGCTATTTAAAAAATTAAAGGTAGCGACGTTGATTTATCTTGCAGATTCTGAATATTGCTACGGAAAACGTGTTTGATTTTTCAGTTAGCAAAATGCGTATAAATTCTAACACAATTAATGTAACAGTTCATCATTCTTATAGACCAAAATTGTATTATGTACTAAATGTAGCAAGACTTACATTTTTCCATACTTCCCCCACTGTATCTCCTCAGATGTGCATTTAAATTCACACCCAAATTTCCTTCGTGACGACTACCGATGGATATCGATGGACTTGGGGGATCCACGATTACGCTTATCGCTGGCGGGAAGGCCGATGGTGCTTTCTCGGCGGTCGGCGTGTTTTCCGAAGCAACTGTGAAACAACAAACCGGAGCGAGTAAGTCTGATGACTTTTCTTCGCGAGCTACGTCCAAATTCACACAGTTCGCGAGCAAATTCTCCGGCTTCGTTTTGAGAAAGTTCGACTAAAAAAGAAAACACGCGTTTCATTCAATTTTCCTTGAAAATAAAAAATGAGTTAGGTATAGTCGACTTCTTCTTACCTCTTTATCATTTTTATTCGTATATCTGGAAGGTCTTTTGAAAGACCTTCTCGCGATATCATTCCCTTCGACGAATTGCGCCAAACTACAATACTTTTTCGGTTTCTCAAATCTTTCGGATTCCAGACATTCGCGAACGGAATCATATTTCTCTCCCAACATGGTACTGATCAGATCTTGTCCAAGCGAGCTTAGATCGTCGATGAAACTTTCTGAATTATGCGGGTCGCTTCCGCATAATTCGGAATTTTCAGGAGAATCGATATGCATGAATTCTGAACTATCGGAACGCTTCGTCGAGTCGAGAATGTCACTGTCTACGTGCCCTAGAACACGTTACAGAAATTATCCATACAAAAACAATGAGGATTCCTTAAGGTCACATCACAGGTATCAACAATCAAACTGATTTTCATTTTCCTCCTATTTCCGAAAAACGGAGGAAAAGAAAGAGTAAACATTAGATTGCAAACTACTGAAGCGGAGAGCTCTTATCATATACGAAAAGTTGCAAAACAGCAAGGAAAGTCTGTTTGATAGGAGGAACAAAAAATGTAATATTTTTGTAAATTCACCGATTTCGCTTTCGCTGTTTTTAACGGTATAACTTCGAGAATCGGAAGTGTCCGAAATCATACTATCGGTACTAATAATACTGTTGCTGCAACTGCCTCTACAGATATCATTTCGAATGCAGTTATCCATTCTTTGCATACTTTCGGGCGAAATATTTCTCGAATGTATGGATTCAGTGTCGGGCGAAGTCATGACATCTTGTATGGTCGTGTCATCGGATGGTGAACTCCTATCCAATGTTACACTGGTGACAGTGACTTGTACATCCGTAGCCGTTTCATTTTGCGTCAGTTCGCTAATTTCTTCTTTTTTTGTCTCCACTTTTTTCTCGTCTTGATCCAACGTTCCAACCGCTGCATTTACCACGGGCACTTCGAAATTAAAGGATCTGAAGCAACGAAGAAGAAGATAATTATTCTTTGATCTTCCAGAGCGACTGCGAAATTATTGAGCAAATGGGACTAAGTAGGCACTTCGCTCAGCAAAGTTTCACAAACAAAACTAATGAATGTTGAAGGTTTTCATTACTCTTGGGGCAAATTTGAACTGTTCCGCCTGCTGTCCGCAAACCCGTCAGGAGCTGGTAAAGTCAGTAATTCTTCCGGTTGCGAATCCCTTCTTAAATCTGGCATCGGACTCAACGATGTTAAATTCGGTGTTGGACTCGGACAAGGTGACGTTTCGTTGCTACCGGCACAGTCCAACGATGATACGACACACAAGTTATCGACATGTTCCGTTTGCAAATTCGGACTGTTCAGTTGTGTTTCTTTACCTAAAAGTCGTCGTATTATTAATAACTCTGTTGCTAATAATTACTATTGATATTATTTGGGTGATATATCTAGGTGAAAATATGTATATACAAAATTTAATTAGATTTATAAGGCAACTTTCGATTTCTGCAAAGTTTTCTTTACTTTAAAGAACCTTGATGCGATATATATCGAAATAATAAAGTTAATCGGTCCAATATCTACGTTTTAACCAAATATCAAACTTTAAACGCGTTTTTCTGAAAAATATGCTTTCTAAACGCGTACCAGTAATATCTAGAAAATGGTTAGACCAATTAATTTGTGTTTCCTAGACCTTAATCTACATAATCTATTTTTTTACAGCCCTACGTATAGGTAGATCCTTAATAAAGAAGATGTATATACTTTGAACGATAGCTCAAGCATAAAAGCGGAAACGTAGCGATAAATGCGTAGAAAAAAAAGAATAAAAGAGACTTTTGTTACTTTGGAGAAGAAAAACACATACCAGAGTTATTTGCCGAGACACTTCGATCATCGCAGGTTATCATAATGTTTGGCATTCTATTGACTCTTCCTTCATCTGCGGTAGAATTCTGTTCATCCACTGCCAACTCTGTGTGTTCAACCAACCGTCGTATGGCCCTCTTCAAACTGTTTGCTCTGAAATGGAATATATAATGTGTACGATTGAAGCGTTATAAAATTTGGTGATACAAAAGTCTTTGGAGAAGAAAGGGAAGATTCGTGAAATTTGTGCGAAGCAAAGTGAATCACGACTACCCTGAACCAGTATCAAAGAACAAATAATTATTTGAGTATTATACTATGCAGTGATCGTAAATTGCAAAATAGTGCAAATTGAAATATTTGTATACATATTTTCAATTACCGATTCTCCCTTAAATGTCTAAAATCGAAAGTTCAAAATTTCGAATTAACATGATGTTGACACCGATACGATCAGAGCGGATGTATCTCAATAGCTTCACTATTTCGAGATATATCATGACATTTCTTTTTTACAATAGGATACTATGTTAATAAATAATAAATACGCTTCATATTTCTTTCGACACTGAAAAATGTGAGTTCTCTTCTCTCGCTAGGCTCTGGGTGTTATCGTGTGACATGAAATAACAAATTACCGTGACATCACAGCTTCGCGTTCACTGAAACTCCTGTTTTTCCACACCCTCTTCAAATTCGTGATATCTTTCTCGGGTTTCTCCAAAACACCTTTCTCTTGATCTTTCGTGGCATTGGAACCTTCCGAATTGACAGAAGTTATTTCAAGTTCATCCAAACTTTCCGACAAGTAAGTTTCTTCCTTATTTAACGTTTGCAATAGCAAATCTAACTTTTGTTGAAGTATTTCACATTTTTCCCCTAGTTGTTGGTCCCCTGTATTTAGACTGGTATCCAGTATTCTTGTTGCGAAATCTTTTACCGTTTCGCATAAAACTCTGTAAATACGAGTACAAAAATGAAAAGTACAATTAACTTCAAGCAATACATCGTTGACAATCAAATTTATATGGACACGATTAATTCGTACCGAATAATAAAAGAACGAGTTTTTAACGTTTACAAAATGTTCAGTTTGTATTTTAAAATAATTTACATAGATTAAAAATTGATATTATAGGAAAAATGAATTAGGTACTTCGGTGGTAAGACATCAATCAGGTCAAAATATCGATTTTTTTAAAATTAGCCTCATTTAAAATTTCAGACGTTCCTCTTTCAGAATACATATTACGTGATATTTACAAACTTATTTAAAGCCTAGAATCAATTATGTAACTGTTGCGTTTATTATGGCTCTACTGCTTATTCTTCTTTTCTTTTCCATTTTCCCACAAACTTTAATTTTTATGTTCAGATACCGATTGAAAAAAAATATCCATTTGATATTAATGAAATTTTGAACACTCCTAAAGGAGGTGGTAGTAGTCCTATATTGTATAACACGAAAAGTTCATGTAATAACAAAAACAATTTCAAGAAGCTTTTTTCCAGCCGCTGTCAGGCTACTCGAGTGTAAGACCCCTCAAATTGTGTTATGTAAAAATCATGTTATAAAAGAACCCTGTTATAAAAGGGATGCCGTAATGTTTGTTCCGCGTTATATAGAAACCGTGTTATGAGAGAATCGCATTATGGGAGGGTCTACTGCAATAGATACGACACTTACTTGGCACTAGAAATAACTACACCGTCTTGATGGGATTGTAAAATATTTGTAATGTGTGTCATAACATTGTCTTCGTATTGCTGAGCCACATTGGCATTTAATGTTAAATCCGTTTGATTCAATGACAATTTCGGACAAGTCAAAGATATGCTCCTTTCGAACGTCATGATACTCCAACGATCCAACATCTTGGTACCAGCTTTTTCGTATTTCTCTAAAAGTTGTGGTAAATGCGTATCATCGTCACACGATGCACCCCAACCCAAAACACGAGCCAAATCATTTCCAGTTCCCAGCGGCAGTACTCCAACTTGACATTGTTTCTAGAACGAAAGATAAGAATAATAAGTTATCCCATTTTCTGTCATTCTCATTTTCATCCGCAATTAATTTACCAATTACTTTTCGCGAACATCGTGGAAATTGGAAAAACGAAATATAATCGGAGCAAAGTAAAACGATTGATTGATTGGTTGGTTCGTTGATTCGTTGATTCGTTGGTTCGCTTTCGATCTTCTTCGTCTTCATCATCTTCTTCTTAAACTTTACAGAAATCTAGAGTATAAATTCGTAAAATGCTCTATATAATAAGGACCAAGGGTGGCTGAAGACTTTGGATACTGCTGCTTTTCATATCACTAAACCGAGGTACTCGTCATTTCTCACTTGATTTTGAATCTTCGTTCGAAAAGTGTTTTCCAGTATATCCCGTTTGTCAAGAGGGGGGGAAACAAAAGGATTCGTGCAAACTAAGAAAACTTACCGGCTACAAGAAAGTTAATAAGAATCAAGCTCAAATAAAGTAGAGTGAAAAGTTCAGGCATCACTTTCATCTGAAATGAAAAAACGAAAGAGACACGCCATGCTTTTGAAAATACTACAGGTTTCTCATACATATATACATGTATACATACTAAGCAAAAGTCATCGATAAGGTACTTACATCGTCTTTCGCTTCCTCCTGAGAAGCAAAACACGATAGAGCAATTTCTACTTTCTCGCTTAGAATAATATACCATAAATAATAACAACGTAACATTGAAACAGGTGAGAAAATTCAAATAAAATACGACAATATCGAATGTTCAAGATGAAAAGGCGAAAAAAACTTTATGAATAATTTACGATAAGAACGGATTTATAAGTAAATACAAATTTGAAGAATAGTTTTTTTTAATATTACACTTTTTCAAAATCACGTTTGTATCATGCACATGAATTTCAGTTGCTTTGAAAATTACTTACGTGCATTCCCAATCGATCGATTTCCGAAAGAACCCAACCGACGGAGCCATCTCCACTGCATACCAAAATCCGGAACGGATCGAAATGTCGAAAGAGTCTCAAACTGTGAATTTGCAATTTCAAACAATTATAGATTGATTTGATCGTGTTTAAAAATTTGGTAGTTTGCAGCGAATGCTTACCCTGGTCCAGGACCACCTTTGATAAGATCAAATACTTGGGCTGGATTCAATAATTGTTTAAATCTTCGTAAAAATTTGATTCCCTGATTATCACCCGATTTACTGTTGACGAATACCAAGAGTGGACTACATCCGGTCGGTCTCACAGCTTCCCAAGCTTCATCGCTACCTTTTAAGTGACAGAATAGTGACTATGAATTTTCCAATAATGGGTAACTCATTTCTAGGTGTAATTTGACACTTAGAATCGATTGTAAAGGTCAATTTCGAGGAAATCCTAAGGACAGTTGATAAAAAATAGGTTTTTTTTTGCGGAAAAATCGTATTTTTGTTAAGATATCGTGAATTTTAATACCAGAATTGGATTCCTTGAAAAAAATACGTCGGATAAGAGTCTTCCGAAAGTCCCCAAAAGTTGTTGCCAAAAGTCGAATTTTTTGGGTGTAGCTTGAATTTTAATTCAATAAATTCCAAGTTATAATCACTTAAGTTTTTACAATATCATCGATAAGACGCAAGCGTGCGTGCAGCGCGCGCTTTGTTGCTAGTTCTAATAATAATTCAATTATTTACTTGTTGTAGATTTTTTAAAACCAAATTCTCTTGTAAATGAAAGGGGTGAAGAAAGAAACTGGCACGCATATACATGCATATGCACACATATGTATACGTATATGTATATGTATGTGGGTATATGCATAAAAAAACGTCGATAGAGTCATTCGAGATACCAAGCAGTGGAAAATATCCGGTTTACCAGTTGGTGCTTAGAATTTCGATACGTTCCACATAATATAGTACCGATAAAAATATCCCTACAAAGGATAAACAATTTTCCAATAAAGGAGTAACTAAACAGATGGAACTAACGAAAAGGTAAATGTAAGGAAATCGCAATCTTTGCAACGATATATTCGAGCTATGACAATGAAATTCTGAGCAAGTTAACAAAACAATAATAAGGCCGAAACCAATGATGCCAAAATGCCGAAACCAATGATTATTAATCTTAAAAAAGATTAATAAGAAGAAAAATAATAAAATAACTATTTGCAAAAAACCGAAGAAAGAAATGTGGTCACAAAATAATAATTGTAATATTCAAGTCTTGAAGTAACAGGCAGGACTGTGAGAGCTTTTAAGACCAACAAGATTTCGTAATTACCTATACTATGTAACGCAGTAGGAGGCACTACACTGAGCTTCGCAGGTCCCAGTGGGCACCTGACACTCATAGAAGGTCTACATTGTGTATGGACTGTCGTTCTGCACCACAAACATCGCCAGTCTTGCAATCTAAAACAGAAAAGTAATGAACTATCCTTGTAATATGACATTTTACACATAAAAAAAAAGGATTTGTAATCATGTGAATCCGTTTAAATTGCAAATGGAAAAAAAATTTCTTTTTGTCAAAGTATTACAAGTGCGTTTCATTCTCGAAGAAAATGACTTTGGGATTGAATTCAAAACATTTCAAGGAAGTCAAAGTGAAGAATAACTTTCAAGAGTTTTCCTACAGGAGTGTAAACTTCGAACGGGGAAAAGAAAAGAAAAGAAATATACTCGTTGATAATCCATTTGCCAAGTTTTCTTTACCGCATCTGTTTTTCTACCATCCATCAGAAGAGAATGGAGGTAAGGGAAAAAGAATGAGACATTGTATGTTTTCTCAAGTACACTACCTGAGTACAGAGCCACATGTTTTGTCACATACAAGACATTTTGAGGACACCGGCAAGTTGCCTTCCATCCATTGGTGTGGCATCGTAATGTTCTGGAAAATAGAAGAATTCTATTACTTTTCTCTTAAAATCTATTTTATCGCCATCGCTGCTGCTATTAAATCGATACTTTCATTCATCACTGCCTCTTCGGATGACGAAGAAAATTTCTTTGATATTCGGATTTAACCTTTAGACTGCCGCATGGCCACTCAAGTAGCCCAGGTATTGGTTGAAACTTTCTCCTAGTGAAGGGTTTTTTTCAATTTAAGCGATATGATGTTAAAATTAAAGGAAACGACCCTTTAAGATAGAAGTGTTTTTTTGTTCATTTATTTTTGAGTATAATATATTTGTATTCGTAAAATATCACTGTGAGCTGTGGTTTACAGCGTGGATATTTTTTTGAGATTGAGGCAGGAGGTGCAGTTACAGTGAATGGTGAGCGGTATTTTAATGAGCTTATTTCTGATATTATACTAACTTTTTTATCACAAGCAACGTAAAACTAAACCTCCTTTAACAGTGTACAAAGTTTCATTAATATAACAAAAATAGCTTTTTTTTTTAATTATCGGTATCTAAAAATAAAAAAATGGAGTTTGTGGGAAAATGGGAGAGAAAAACGAATAAGCAAGCCTATTTCTAAAAAACCGATATTTCAACAACATTCCTGTCCAAGTTGCTTTCATTAGTTGTGGTTTTATTTCATTTTCGCGTCATATCGTTTTTATAAAAAAACCCTTTTGTTTTCAAAAATTATGTACGAGTTTTTTCCCCAAACCCTACGATTTTTTTGCATCCAAAAACGAGACAGTCTAAAACTCAAAAGATTGCATCTCATCAAAGAAATTCAAGATCTACCAAGTTACAAAAAAGCATCCGCTCTTTTGCAACTTTGGCAATGGCAATAGTTCGATTAATAATAATAAGATAAAAAGTAAGAAAAGTTTTACCCCATCTTGGTCCTCGATTATGTCTTTCCCGATAGATGCCAACGTGGTCCACTTGCAATTGTTTATTGCTTTTGCGCTGCATCTCTTATGTACTTTATATTTACAGATTTCGCAACTCAAACCGTGAGAGGTGACGCCTGAAAGGAAAAAAAGTAGATCAACTTAACCCAAATGTCAAGCGACCTGAATTTCAAGATTTTCATTGCTACCCGGCAATATAAATAACTCATTTTCTTCCTGTTCCACCTTTTAATTAGTCGGCATGGTACTCGATGGCGACCTGGACGAGGGAATGTGCTAAAATAACTATGGCATTTCGAACATGCAGAATATCCTCATAAAAGCCATCAGTAGATAAAGATTCGGACGAAACAAGTCAATGGCGTTATCAGATACATTGAGATAAAAGGAATCGTTGAAATAATGAGCATTGTTACAACGAAATAATAAATATACGCCCGTGACGTGAGATAATGAAGCGAACTGACAAAATAATAGATATTCGTAGGAAGAAACCACAATTTTATAATCATTTTAATATTATTATGTAATAATATTTTAAATGTTATTTTTATAATAAATAAATTTACAATTTTTCAAAAATTTCTTGTGACGTTTACTATATTGTACATTTAGTTTTACCATTTTTCGTCATAGGCGCATCTTTATTATTTTCTCAGCAATTTTAAAAAAAATTATATTTCTCCTTATATGTAGAAACAACGGTATTTTTCAGATCCCAGTAATTTTAAATTTGCAAAATCTCTGTGAGGAAAAAAAGGTTGGAAAATGGGAGCAAAGCATGATCAATGTTTTGAAATTACCATAAAGAGCGTCTCGGCAAACATTGCAATAAGTAGGTCTCGCATGACTCGTGGCATACCAGTGATGTCTTCCATTTAATACCTCCGCAGTTCCGGAATCACCTTGAGGATGTTTTTCCCCGGAGGTTCTTAAAGCGTTCAACCACTCCTCCATGTCTTCACGATTTTCGCCGCAGAGAACAAGTGACCGAAATGGAGTTATCACCTGTTATCGTTGCAATTGATTTATTGTCAAAAATATGGATAGATCCTGTTTATGGTGTCATTCAGGAATTTTATCGTACATATGAACTTTCCTTTCAAAATAATTCTTCGCATACATCTGTACACGGTTTGATTCTTTAGTTTTTCACAAACGATTCAAGAGATAGAGAAAAGAAAGTTACAAAAGAATATTTATATACATTCATACATGGGGGTTTATTTATTTATATTAGGTTGCTTAAAAAAAATTTGTATTGCTTTTTCAATCGGTGACTTATTAAAATGTTATTTTGTCTTACAAAAAACTCCACCTAAAAGTTGTGGGCAATCTTGTGTTTTTAATTACACTTAAAGAACAAGTAAAAAAAAATGCCTTGCATCTTTATTTTATATAACTTTTTTATAGGGGTTATGATCAATTACCTGTACAATGTAGAATTTATCTGAAGAAGAGAAAAAATAATTCCCAAAAAATAGGTATTTCACTATTCACTTTGTAGATTAATTTTTATAATAAAGTATTACTTTTTATTCACAAGAAACAACTCTACAAAAGTCTTATTACAACAATCGGAACATCATTCGGAGAAGATACTGCTTCTGATCTTTGTTATTTATTAAATGTTCATTGCATTTCTACATCGCAAGTTCATAGCTTCTCACAAAAAAATTTTTAATTAAAAGCTCACATTTCATAAACAATCTGCAAGGTCGACAATACTGTAAATGTTAATTATATTTTTACTTTTACGTTAACTTCTCGTTATGTAACTCATTGATGATAACTATCTTGAACGGAACTATGAAAACGTTATTAATAATAAGAGCATTAGGCATTTTTTCTTACATATTATTTTAATACAATATAAAAAAATTAAGCGATTTTTAATCTTCACAGATGAAGTTTCACCTTTAGAAGGGTTTTTTTTACAAAAAAAAACTAACACTTTATTTGATGAACAATTGAAAAAAAATATAATTTTTTTAATATCCTACTATATCTATACATATATGTATAGGGTTGCCAAGTAATCCTGATACAATTGGGAAGAGTGATTCTTCGTAAAAGAATAAGTGCAAATTACAATGCAAGTTGTCCGACAGAAGACTATGTCTGGTAAGAAAAAATATTTGGGAAACACTTGTAGGTAAAATAAATGTTTTTATTCATAGAGGAAACATAATAGTATTATTAACTACACAAGCGTTGTTAGGGAAATAAAAGCAAAAAGTTGCTATGGGAATTAATTTAGGGTTGCACTTTTTTTGTTGATATCTTAGTGCGACGGAATGACTACCAAAAAGGGAAACTATAACGATTCAATGATTGCAAAATATACTTGACGTTACATCGATAATTTCCCAAATGCATTTCAAGTTCCCTTAACTGTTTCCAAAATCTTATGTACATCAATGTTTGGTGTTTGTAAACTCAACTCGCAAAAGTAAAACCTTCCAAAGTTGCATTAACCCTTTGACTGCTGAAGGCTTATATATACCCTTTGACAAGTTCATGAATATATACGAAAGGCGCATATATGTGCCCTTAATAACTGACATCTCAATATTGCAGCATATATTAATGATTTCATGCAAGAGTAAGCCGCAGTCAAAGGGTTAAGGTGCTTTCGGAACCAGTTCGAAAATAACATTCTTATTAAGAAATGAAAATCTAAATGCTGTGCAAATCCAGATACAAATATTTTAAAATGTCTTAAAAACATTTCTGTAGTAGTTACAACACACTTTCTTAAACTGTTTTAGAATATTTAATTTCTGAAAACACCATACATTTTCTTTCTATCTCTTATTTATTCGCAATTTTTATCAGATTTCAATTGTATCATCACAGGAACTTTTTCGCATTAGTATTTTGAGTATCATTCTAATATTTTCTCGCTACCTTATGTAAAACTTTAGATTAGGAATGCCGATCTGAAAATTGATTTTGTGAAGAATCAATCTTCTATCCATGTAAGATCAATTCTTACAACAAATCTCTTTAGTTCGTCTCATTCACAGAGTCGAGTCTAATATTCAATGAACATCCTAAGAAAATATGACAAAAATCTTTCCACGTGCAATTTACAAATACAATTGTGCAAAATAATTCTTACAAATTCAATTGAAAATAAAGAAAATTTTAAAAATATTGCTTTGAAAATGTATGATGGCAGCTGCCTTCTTTCAACGTTTACATATTTTACATTAAATATTCAATTCAAGGAACGTTCAATTCAAAAACATTAATTTTCATCGAATCGATCTTTGAGTCTTGGATGCACCCTTAGATCCTTTCATAGATCATTCATTACATTTAGTCTCAAAGATGGATCTCTTTCTGAAAGGTCAACGAATCCTATTTTCAACTACTAAATTGTTTTTATTGTACAATACATATATATATATATATATATATATATATTTAGTGTCTATAAATGCTGAAGATGGGGTAATACTAAAAATAATACTACTACTGCTACTATTACTAATAATAATAATAATCATAATTATAATAGTTAATAATAATGATGATAAGAGCAATAAAATTTCAAAATGTAATCTCCCGATATGCCCTTTTTACAGTATTTACATATTATATGTATGTGTATGTATATGTGGATACGTAACAGTAAAGGAAAGAGGTTAGGAAAATTGATGAAAGCAACCGACGAGTTACCTTAAATCGGGAGCGAGTTCTCTGCTGTTTTGGAGGCATTTGAATGACAATTCGTGCAAAAACATGTAATCTTTCTTAATTAATGCTCATACATTTCAATGCTAGCTCTTTGTCACTAATTTCTTAAATGTCATCACAATTTGTGTCTTATACTTTTCATGGTAGAAATAGGAGAGAATACTTAACAATGAATGTATTATATATAGAGATCAAGTCTTCATTTAGCCAAGATTGATGGGATGATATGTAAACAGAAGCTACCTATTGCAAATTCCAAAAAGAAAAACTATTAATATTAGGTGAGGGGAGGGGAAGGCAAAAAGAGTCCGACAAAGGTTTCTGAAGGGAAGAAACTAGGAAGATCCGAAGATGGAGATAAAGGTTTAAAGGGAGGGGTTATGTTTCACGTAGTGTAACTTCCATATATGTAACTCGACCAAGTAACCGTCGGTGTATATATTGTTAAATCGGCAGATTGATTAGTGAAAATAAAAGATGAAAATGGAAGACCGGGCAAAGCGTACACACTCCCACAAGCACACGCACACTAGCACAGCGCACCGTAAACACAAATGATTCAAAATTTCGAAATGTGTTTGTGATGTATTACTGTTCTCAAATTTGTTTCTTTGTTGTATCATTTCCATGTATCATACTATGAGCTATTTCATCTATACTATACTACTACTACTACCAAAGTTGTTGTCATCCTCTGTAACAATCGTAATTGTTACAAGTGGTTGAAATTATTAGGACTAACTATATATTTGCAATGCATGTATACCGTACGTACATTTTTTTACACGACACGATACGACACGATACGGCACGACATGACTCGACTCGACACGACACGACAGGACACGACACGGGCACGGCAGGTATAATACACAACATTTCGAACGTTTTCAGTTTGTCCCATTTTCTATAGCGCATGACCGTATGTCATAAGCGCCCCGTATACGTTTATAATAACATACCATTGTTTCACGTATGCACTACCAGGTATGTATGTATGTATGTATGTTGTACATGAGCGTGTATCACAATAATGTACAACGTATACACACACACACACACACGCGCGCGCGCGCGCGTATATGATATGGTATTACATTACCAGAAGGAGGAGGAGAAGAAGAGACAAGAGAGTTTCATCAACCGCTTGTCTCTCATCATTAATTTGACCGGATATCCAGCAAATATCGTAACCGCGTATATGCAAGGACGGCCTAGATGAAAGCGTTAGTGGTACCAACCAAAAAATAGAAACAAGCATACGACGTTGTTTTCTCCTTTTCTTACCGGCTTATCTTTCCTTTTAATTACTGTTAATTACCGGTTACACCTACAATACAGAATAATGGATCCTTAAAATAATGAAATTGATTAATAAAATAATACATATTTATATAAATTTAATTAATATGCAATTTCGCAGTAATCAATTAACATTTATTCTTTTGTATGTTATTTTTATAAACTTGTATATCTTAAAAAATTTCGTGTAACTTTTACTATTTTTGTACGTATTTCTTTAAGGAATTTTGTTAATTATTTTTTCGTATATACGATGCATATATAGGTGTTTAATTTATTTCTTCCATTGAAATCGAAAAAATCATCGTCGTTATACTAATCATACAGATGCGATGAGACGTTGCGACCCGAGGACAATCAATGACGATCTTTCTTACAAATCGCCATTGCAGAATTGGAAATACTTATACATATATAAATACATGCGACTTCAAATTAGGAATTGCGATCTTAACCCAGGAAAGCTCGCATCGTGAGATCTTTAAAAATATTACAATAATTATATTTGATATTTGGAAATTGGTTTTGTGGCGAAAAGAGCCGGAACTTAAGGTGAGAGAAAATCTCACGTGTGAGTTTCTCATGTCTCATTTTTTTAGCGAGTCATCCCGGGTTAAAATCGATTCCAAGGAGATTCGGCCTTTTCTTGGGGTAACGACGTCAAATGTTTGATAAAAATATCTTTATATATTAGAAATTCGGTAAGCCATCATTTTAAAAATCACGATTCTCATTTTTTTGGTCCTCTCTTCTTCACCCTGATTTCAGGTAATTATACTCCAATCAGAATATTCTGTACATATGGTTTCGCGCTTTAGGGGACTCGTCCCAGAGCGCTTTAATAAATGATTCTTATTATTATTATTATTATTATTTCAAATTAGATCCATCGACTTCAATCGATTTCAAATTAACGTTCTTTCGACTCTGCGTTAAGTATCCTTTCGAAAATGTAATATAACTCTTTCGAAGAAAACCCCACGGTGACTGTTTTTATTTAGAAATTGGTATCCAGAATTTTTTCGAGTTACCGCTTACGAAACCCCTATTTTCGAAATTCAACATGGCGGATTCAATACAGTACGATCGCTCTACAAGATACCAAAGGGACCGAAGGGGAATATGATTCTGAAAACAGAAGAAATCTACCGTTCCCCCACTCAGCGGTCTGTTACGTCGGAGAGAAATAGATCTCACTATCGGTATATGTAGGTTGCTTTGTATTCGATATCCTTTTCCTTCTTTTTTTTGTCACGTGACATTTATTTCCGTGGTACATACATACTATATATACAATGTATGGAGCGAGCGACTCCAACATTCAAAGGCGAAGAGGCATTAGGAGTGGGGGTAGTGGATAGCGAAGGGGAACCCGAGGTATCTTGTAGACCGAGAATCGAAGTATCTTGTAGAGCGATCGTACTGTATAAGGTAACGAAAATTTCGAGAAATTCGCAATTCCCACCAAAATTAATGTATAGGAGTTTTCTGAGCCGCTGATTATAAATTTAATAGCGGAGTCTTAATCAGCGACCTCAAAAACCCCATATACCACATTTTATAAAAAAAATAAAGGATAGAAAAATTAGTTATTCAAAGTAACCACCTTCTGAGCAAACCACTGTTTAAAGAACAATGGTTGACGAAAAAATGTGGCATCCATCATGGTAGGAATTGTGGACATTTTCAGACGTACCATTGCTATAGTTACCACAATTAGGTTAAACAAAGTTATTAAAAATACTGTACGTTTCCCGATTATTACATTTGAATCTCGTCTATTGACAAAAGGACAATAATAATCAATAATGGAATCTCTATAGAATCCGTCTCGGAGAAGAATATTGCAATACTTATATTGGTATCGTATAGAAATGTTGAAGCATTCAATGTGAATTGAAGCTGAATAATTCGATATTTACAATTGTTCCGTCTTGCATCTGTATGGGTAGTTGCAATTGACGTCACGGATGTGTACATTTTTATCTATTGAGTTTTGTGACATTTTAACGGAAAAGTCAATGGAGCGTTTATGTGTAGATGCACACATTCCGAAGAATACCTTTTTCATACTGGACACTAAGGATGATGAAAGTTGCCTCAAGTGTCATTTTTACAGTCATATCTAGGGATATCGATCTCTTATTGTTAGGGGAAGATCGATCGTCGAGATTGAATCCAAATTATAGTCATTGAATTGATCTATCGATGTATTGAGGGCATATGGATCGGTTCTGTGTAAATTGATCATTTTGAAATCGTCATATATCGAACTTTTTATATAAAACAACATTTGTTATTCTAAAATTTAAACAGTGAAAGATAACGGTTATCGGTAAAAAAAATTCCTTCAATTACCTCGATTTACGGTACATTAAATATTATGTTTTTTATTACCCGCGTTATGAAAGATTGTATTGATATTTTTTTTTGTCAATCTTGGACTGCTAGAATCGATTCACTGAATTAGTTGAAGCAAAAAATCGATCGTTTGAATCGATGCTAGTATCAAAAGAACGATTTTCCGCAGAATCGATTTTAAGATCGATCTCTAGTTGGATCTGTTAGGTGAAGTGACGTCATATAGTTGCTTTATATGAATAAAGAAAAACAGCAATAAAAATTTTATCGACTTACCCTTTGCACTTTTCATCCTTCTTTTTCTGCTGCAGCCAACTTCAGCGTTACGATAGTATCGTCGATTATGTTCATCCTACAGCAATTAAAAGAAGCACGTTGCACACCAGTCGAGTTGCGCATGGTATGCAGCAATGGCACTGTAATTATCGGCTACCGGTATTCGGCAGTCACGGTTATTCGATGTTACGATAATAATCATAACTCGAGAGATTCACGATACCTAT
Organism: Gasteruption jaculator; assembly: GCA_949825005.1. Taxonomy (NCBI): domain Eukaryota; kingdom Metazoa; phylum Arthropoda; class Insecta; order Hymenoptera; family Gasteruptiidae; genus Gasteruption; species Gasteruption jaculator. The sequence goes on from OX463762.1 coordinate 11,407,860, forward strand.
GACGCTTGGAAAAATTCTTGACACACGCCTCTTTAGCTCAGTGGTAGAGCACTGGTCTCGTAAACCAGGGGTCGTGAGTTCAAACCTCACAGGAGGCAACAGCGAGAAGTCCAAATCAAAATTGGGTTTATCGGTTTCTTTTTTTTTCATTTATTCTCTGGCATATTTTACAATTTAACATTTGATTATTTAAGTTTTTCTTTTTATCATCAATTAATCAATTTACTTAATAAATTAATTCGAGTTACTAAATTCCCCAGGATAGGAAATCTTCCTCACGCGGATTCAGTATTGAAGGGCTAGGCGCGATGCTAGTAACTTCAATACGGAAAACTGATCCTGAGGAGGGCTGAGCGCAATGTCAGTGGCTCCTCTGAGTCAGTTGCGTGCGGAAATAGGTTCCCTTTGTTCCTAGAAGGGCTAGTCGCGATGCTAGTTGCTTCTAGGAACTCAAATGCAATAGAGAGGGCTGGTCGCGATGCCAATGGCTCCTTATTGCATTTGTTGCAGGGAGGATGGGGTTTGATATTTTCCTTGGAAGGGCCAGACGCAATGCTGGTGGCTTCCGAAGGTGCTTTGCAATTGAAAAAGGGGCTGAGCGCAATGCCAGTAGCCTTTTTCAAAAGCGGAGTGTCGGAAATTGGAATTCCTGTTGTCTCTAGAAGTGCTAGACGCAGTGCTAGTGGCTTCCAGAGATAAGAACACAGTGAAAAGGGCTGGTCGCGATGCCAGTGGCTTCTCACTGTATCCCTTTTACAGGGAAAGGAGATTTTTCACGTTATTTGAAGGGCCAGACGCTATGCTGGTGGCTTCTGTAAGGTGTTTGCAATTCGAAAAAGAGGTTAACGCTATGTTAGTGGCTTTTTCTTCTAAGTCTCGAAGGGGAACTTAGAATTTAAATTGAATTCGTCCTGATCTCTCTGATCGTAGGACTACTCTTAGGGATTGAGATTTTTCGATTGTCTTTGCTCTGAAGCTTCTAGCTTGTGAGCTCTTTCGACGCTTGAAATCATCTGAGTCTCCCGGAGCTCCTGGTTCTGCCTTTATAGGTCTTCCTGATGGCATGCGGGAGCCGACTTTGTCCTACCTCTCGAGGGCTCTTCCTCGAGAGGGGCGATATCCTAACGGAGAGGGTATTTTTCGAGGCCCGCGCTGAAGCGTCACATTGGGGCGTTTCGAAAATCCTTCCATTAGGCACGGCTCCCGCGCCTGCTATAGGCTGCCTTCGGAGCCATATGGGGCAGACCAGGATCGCGGGAGACGTATCACGCCTATCTTAAGGATAGCGCGTGTTACGTGTGATTCTATTCGTCCTTAATTGGACTTGTTCTAATTTCCCTCAGATTCGCCAGGACGCACTATATGCAATAGCTAAATTGTCCAGCGATTATCCATCATTGGGAAGTAGAGTTATTGATCTATATCGGAAATAGATCTTACTTTAATTTAGTTTTAAAGATGGCTGTTAGCGGATGGCTGACAGCCGTCAACAAAAGTTTCTATTTTATATTTAACAAATAAAAAAAAGAATTCATACTTAATAGAAAAATTAATAAGTTTATTTTTAATTTATTTTATATTAATAGAATAAATTAAATTTAATCAAGATAACTGGTGAGTAAGAAAAATTAATAATATTATTCTTTGAATCACTTCTAATTCTGTGAGGCAGAATTAGAAGTTTATAAGAATTGTTAGTTTTTGGGATTCTTTTTGGAGGATGGATCGATGGATGGATGGATGGATTTTCCTTTTTATGCAACGTTCTGCTAACTCGATGGTTGGTGGAACGTTACAGTATATCAATAAACACAAAAAAAAACTTTGAAAAAGTAAAATATCGAAAGTATGACCCCCAAAGTTTAAACCAGACAATTCGATTGAAAAGATGTGAAAGAGTACATAAACACAACAGCCCTAACACCAGTGACTGATATTGAAAATCTTATTTGATTAGTCGTTTCCACGCATATTGATTTATTTCATGAGTATAATTGAACTTTATACTTTCGATAAAAAGTGTCATTTCATTCCACGTATACAGGAACTTTTTATCGATATTTTTCTCTGGCGTAGACTCCCTGCTAAAAAACAGTTATTCAATTTAATAGAATAAAATCAATTAATTTGAATTAGGAATTGCAATTCAGATAGTACTATTAGAAAGTAATTAACTTATTATGTTTATATAGGAAGTGATAAGAAGTACAGTACGATCGCTCTACAAGATACCAAAGGGACCGAAGGGGAATATGATTCTGAAAACAGAAGAAATCTACCGTTCCCCCACTCAGCGGTCTGTTACGCCGGAGAGAAATAGATCTCACTATCGGTATATGTAGGTTGCTTTGTATTCGACATCCTTTTCCTTCTTTTTTTGTCACGTGACATTTATTTCCGTGGTACATACATACTATATATACAATGTATGGAGCGAGCGACTCCACATTCAAAGGCGAAGAGGCATTAGGAGTGGGGGTAGTGGATAGCGAAGGGGAACCCGAGGTATCTTGTAGACCGAGAATCGAAGTATCTTATAGAGCGATCGTACTGTAATATAATAAAAATTATTGAAATGCATTTAAAGCAATTACGCTTATATAATAATAAATTGTTTTCAATAACGTAATTTATAATTAAATTCTATTGTCTTTAATCGATTTGAAAAATTAATTAATTTTAATTAGAAGATTGTGCACGGTTGTTAATTAAAATTAATTGGCTTAAAACTAATTAATTAATATTCTTTTATTGCCCTTGGTTATTTCTCTCGGCCAGTAGATATTTATTTATTTAAACGTTTCAATCATTTGTTGCTGATCCTCTTCAGTAGTAATTCTTTAATAAATTTTTTTTTGAAATATAATTTTACATAGAATAATATCGGCGTAATTCAAATTGTATTAAACTTTGATCCATATTTTCATTTATTTTGATGAAAACAAACAATTTTCTAAGAATTGATGACATCAATTCTTAGAAAATTTAATCCAACTACATCGGAATCATTAAAATAATATAATTAACATTATACCGAATAACGAAATATCACATAAAATAATATTCACGTCAAAAATTAAATAACTGATCTGTTTTTATCAAAATAAATGAAAATATGGATCAAAGTTTAATACAATTTGAATTACGCCGATATTATTATATGTAAAATTATATTTCAAAAAACAATTTACTAAAGAATTACTACTGAAGAGGATCAGCAACAAATGATCGAAACGTTTAAATAAATAAATATCTACTGGCCGAGAAAAATAACCAAGGACAATAAAAGAATATTCTTCACATCGGCCAACTAAGAATTCAACAAACTAATTAATTAATTAAGACTAATGCAAATGTATTGCAAATAATTTATTAAACATATATTTATATATTGTTAGAAATAAAATACTTTGAAATTGCTTCAAATGATCCGTTTGAAGGTATAAATCACATTAAAAAAGTGATATCTGAAACAACTACATCCGTAACTGTACCAATTTCTGATGTTACGCATAAAATTATTTTTGTAAAGGTTTCTAATGTAAAATATTTATGTACAGAGTAGCCATAAAGTAAGTATCACTTTCAAAATTCGATATCTCAGACACCGTAAGAGAAAACCCTATAATCATATATATATATATTTTATTCAGGGTAAAATTTCTTCCTAAATTTTTTCAGATTTTTTGGTGCACTTTGAAAAATCACTTAAATTTGATTATTTTTCCTGATTCTGCTCGATTTATCGCAAGTATGAATATTTTTGGCCAAAGTGACATTCAAGTTAAATTATGATAACATAATCTGAAGAAAACGCAATGCCTCACGATGAGCTTGATATAATAATTGTAAACTTCAATTGATTTTTGATCAGAAAAACATTAAATTATGCGCTAACGTTATGAATAAATTTGTAGGTTCACGATGAAGAAGGGCTTTTTGAATGCAAAACTTAAGCTCCATCACCGCGACAAAATGGAAGCCCGTCGATGGAGGTTTGCACAATTAGGACGAAATTAAAAGTAAATTTCAGCAAAAAAGAGTAATAAAAAATGTGGAAAAATCCAACAATTCAAAAGAAAAACAATATGAAAAAAAGAACAAAATCGAAAAAAACCAACAAAAAACCTTCATCAGCGGGCTTCTTCAAACTTGTCGGGGTGATGGAGCTTAAGTTTTGCACTCAAAAAATCTGCACTATCATTTCCGCATTAGTCAGATTGTAGTTGATAAATCGAACAAAGCGAATCCAAGTAAATAAATACTATCAGGTGTAATGTATCAGGTGTAAAATATGTTTTGTTTATTAAAAAATACTTACGTTTTCGACACTAGTAACACTGTAACGTAAGCGCAAGAACTTTTTTCTTACACCTAATACATTAGCTCTAAAATAATTTTTTATTAAGCGACGTTAATGATACGTAAACGTTCAATTTTATTGTGTTAGATAATTCGATTGGCAAACATCTGTTAAAAGATCTCACAGAAGATCTAATAAAAGAGCTTATTCCAAGCATTGGAGTAAGGATGCATTTCATTGCCAAATTGAAGGCGTACATCGATCCCAAGAAATCTACAAAATCTGTAAGCTCTTATTAATATATATGCATAATGAATCGATGCTAGTAGTGACAAAGTCGTCGAAAACGAAAGAAATAATAACAAAATATAAAATAGCAATTAAAATAATATATTTTTCCGATTACAATAAATTCCAAAAAACATCTTACTTATAAATAGCGTATCTGGTGAAAGATCTTATAATTCTAAATTTTACATTGTCGTAAATATAAATAGATTGATGCCGATGAAGAGGTTACAACGGACATAGAGAGCGTTGTATCCAGTTTGACTGTTTCAAATGAAGAAAATGATAGCCCGAATCGACCAGACAATCCTCATTCATTGAAAAGACAATCCTGTTTTGTCGGAAAAGAAATATATAAAAAGTTACAACGTTCGACTACCTACGACATTTTAAACGATTCGGAACAAGGTCGCAGGATAATAGAACGCTATAAGCACGAAACACTTCCCAAAGCTGCCAGGAATCACTTGCTGGAAATTATCGTCTTACATCTTATAGATAATGTGAAAGGGTAAAAAGATCTCTTCATGCTTTTTATTTTAAAACTCATTTCAAGCAAGATTACTGTTTTATTATTCATTATAGACGTCTCAACAAATATGATTTTCGCGATCTGGCGAAAGGTATTGTGGAAATTTTTCCAAATGAAGATTTGAATCTCTATTATATTGCCCCTGTACCGAAAAAAAAAATCGCACAACGACAAATCGATATCAGTCCGAGGTAGAATTGCAGAAAAGTATCGCAACAAGCTTCGACAATGTAAACGAATGTTGAAGGGTTGCGAAGCTACTAATCCGAAAAACCCGACTGCAGGAACATCTTCAACGGGTACGTAATTTAATGGATTCTGATAGTGTTTGTATATTTTTCGTGCGCTGAGAAAAATAAAGCTCGTAATTATGGTAATTTTTCATTTTTATTATTATTTCTAAGAAAGAATAATTAGTATTTTATATACCAATTTTCAGTTTTCGATACACATTAATTTTTTATTATTGTCTATTGAAACTCACTGTGCTCTCCCCATCAAATGACAAATATTTGAATAAATCGTACTTTATATCATTTTTCTTAATTACTCATCGCAGTAATTGATAATGTACCAAAATTATAATAGTAACCTTTTTTGTGTTAAATACAACGCAATGCTATATACTGTTAAAGAAATTTTACTATACCACAATTTTTGTAAATTTTAAAAATTGTTCGACCCCCTTTTTCTCAGTGTGCAATATTAATCACTATGAACATTGTCTTTTTTTGTTGCATTGTACAGTATATTTTTTTATAGAATCAACTGAAGCAGTTCAGGCGAGTGTTACTTGGTTGCAAAGAAATCAGGAACCTTGGGATTTGGTGCAAAGCAATTGGAAGGCAACAGCCCAACTGAGACTTTGCGAAATACGTGAAACACGCGGAGGGACTGTTTCCGATATTATTCAAAAGTGGCCTATTCTTCGACACCCATTGGCATGGACTTTAATTAATCAAGATTTTGAAGAATTGCACTCGCCGACCGTGACTAAAGTCATTTATGAGTGGCCCGAATTTTTTAACAGGGTACTGCAAGCTTGTCCCGCCAATAAGAATAAGTTGCAACGCGTGAAAGAGTTGTGTTATCTTCTTAATAACGATCTGCCTGCTGGTATATATCAAATTTTGTATTTTTTTATCCTGTTTATTAACAACTGGAAGCTCTCTTTGTTTTCTGTGATTTTAGACGTCAAGACCATCCCACAATTATGTCTGCTATCATACATGATTCCACCAAAAGGTAGAGTACGAACAAAGACTGGCCATTGGAAACCGTCTATGATTGAATGTGAAGAAAGTCTTGTTCAGCATGTAATGCTAATAGATCCAATGTATTGGACTCTGGTATTTCGGAATTAAAATATAGTACAAAACATTTTTATGGTGCGAATGAGCGAGCATTTCAATGGTGATTAGTGAGCTTAAAAATATATTTCAGGTTACTGCAGATGTGTCGCGTATTCGTGAAGAACGTATCAATGTGATGAGCAAATTACACCAAACCGTGCAACCGTATATAATTGTCGTCGGACCAACTTTAAGTGAAATACATTCGATTTTTGTGTCGTTGGACACTATCTTGTACAGCGTGTCATCATCCTTCGAAGCTATTGACACATGTTTTAAAGCATTTCACGTCTTGGATGCTGCATATCCGGTAGCAAGTGAACATCTCTGGTACCTTATTCAACGTGAGTTGTATCAAATAACCACCAAAAATGATAAAAAGATATCGTATGTCCTGGAAGTAATCGCGACATTAAACAGAATTCGTGAGAACGAAAGTAAGAACAGATCCGACGAAAACTAACGCGGTCATTTTGAACAGGTTTTCAATTTTTTTAAGATGTATGTCTGTCCATTTTGTTTCGAATCTCATGCGACCAATAGACATTTAAAAGATCACTGCAAGCTAAAGCACTATAAAAAAGAGCAATCTTCCATCAATTGTAGGCAGCACGCGTGTTATCGTACGTTTAGCGATATCTATAGTTATTTTAAACATTTGTCCCGCAGTCATCCTGAGAAAGGTACGTCAAGAACTGAAGTAATGTATGAACGACGTGGTATCCCGAATGTCGATAAAGAACCACAGATAACCCTTGAAATGATATGTCCAGCATCGACTTCGAAGTTAGCTATGTCTATAGATAATAATAAAATAGACACTTTCAACGTTACACCCGAAAAATTTGTACAAATCGTGGCAGAAGCTTCTGGTTGTTTTGTTTCCGATTTGTACTCTCGATCGAATATCCCACGTGCCTTTGTTTACGAAAACACTTCTTTAGTTCAAAACCTACTTAATTGCATAAATATTATTGAGGAAAAATATCGGAATACTTCTTCAATAGTTGATCAAGATTTGATTTCCATGTTCCAAATAATGAAGAACGCATTTGCATGTCACAAATCTGAATATCAATCAATGCAATACTTTAAACAATTGAAATGTTTAATTGAGCCGGAAAAGGTCGTTATTAATAGTTCACTCGATTTTAAGCTTAAAAAAGATGGTAGACGGATGGTTGTGACAAACAAAACGATGTATATTATTTCTCTAAGAGAAGTATTCCAAAAATTCCTTGAGTTACCCGGTATATTTGATGCAATAGTATCTTATATTAATGAGTCGAAACAATATCATTCAGTAAAAAATCATCTACAAGGTAGCGTATGGCGTGCGATCGAAAGACAATACGAAAACACCGTGTTACCACTAATTCTCTATTGTGATGATTTGGAGATTAATAATCCTCTCAGTAGTCACCGCGGAGTGCATAAACTAGGAGCAGTGTACTGCACTCTTGGTTGTATTCCTGACAAATACGCAAGCCGACTCGAAAACATATTCCTAGTGCAATTGTATAATGGTAAAGATTATGCACACTTCGGAAATGCACAAATTTTTTCACGTCTCATCGACGAAATTATTAAACTTCAAACGGAGGGTATAACTATTTCAATCGCAAATTCGACAAAAAAAATAAATTTTCGGCTGTTGTACATTCTCGGCGATAATTTGGCGCTTAACAGCATGCTCGGCCTAACAGCAAGTTTTAGTTCCAATTATTCATGCAGATTTTGTTTTGTAGACAAAAAACTCTACAAACTCAGATTTCTGAAATGATGTACGGGATCATAGCCGAGGTGTAAATGAAGAATGTGTATTCCATAAAATTCCAAACTTTCATATCATTAACAATATTAGTTTCGATCCAATGCATGATTTATTAGGAGTTTGTCGATATGATTTGGGAAAACTTTTACATATATTTGTAGTTAAAGAGTTATTTTCATTAGATACATTGAATTCCCGATTGTGTTTTTTTGATTATGGGACGAATGAATCAACCAACGTACCACCTGTTATAAGCGCTGATGCTTTAAAAAAACAACATATTATATTTTCTGCAGCCGAAATGGCATGCTTCGTACAACATCTCGGCTTATTGATCGGCGATTTAGTTCCAGAAAATAATCGAGCTTGGGAAATTTACGTTCTTCTTCGTAATATTATTTCTATTGTTTTTGCATCAAAAGTTACTGAGGAAAATATTAGTGACTTAAAATCGTTCACAGCTAAACATCACGAATTGTATCAGGAAATTTTTAGCGATCTTTGAAGCCTAAGCACCATTTCTTACTGCATTATCCGCGTTCTATGCCACGAATAGGACCTGTCGGACAAATGTCATGTATGAGATTCGAAGCGAAGCATAAGGAAATTAAAGATGCAGCGAAAGTTGTTTCGTCACGAAAAAATGCGCCTTACACCTTAGCTTTTAAGCAGCAGTTGATGTTGAATCACAGATTCATTACACACAAAGGGTTTGATGAACGATTTGAAACAGGCGTTGTATTACGTGAAAATATCAAAAACTTGGAAGCGTTTGAAAATTTCAGGACAATTTTGCCGACTAATTTTTCACACGATTGCAAACACATATCTTGGTTAAAAGTTAATGGTACAATATATAAACCGAACATGATTATTAGACTAAACAATGATGGTTGCCAATTTGGAAAAATTCAGTTTATTTTGATAACTGAATCAAACTGTGCGTCCATTATATATAAGATATTGCATACTGTGGAATTTTTCAAACATTATTATGCTTATGAGGTAACAGAGTCGGACGAGTGGGGATTTATATTTCAGACAGATCTTGTGATCTATAAACCCTCTAACGTGCATAGATGTAATAACGGTAAAAATTATGTGATCAAAGAACCTTAGCTTATGTTCATTACTTAAATCTAAGGGGGACACCCAGTCGTCATAGCTAAACTTCTTTCACAATTTGAACACATATTTGAGCCTAAAACAAAGCATGATTTTGTAGTGCATATATTTCACTTAAAATATATAAATTTTTTGATTACCATATATTTAAAACTAGTCATAATACATCTCCGAAAAAATATTTCTTTCGGTGTGCATAATAACTATTTTGTTGGAAGATATCAACATCTCCCGAAGGGACGAAGGATTTTTCGATATTCTCATTTTTACCCAAATGGCAGTGGTTTTAGTGACAATCCCTTTTTTCGACTTTCAAAATTATCGTTTTTTCTTAATAAACTAGCAAGTTTCCGTCGCAAAAAGAAATTCCGTCGATCATACAATGGGTGTTGAAGTCTTCTAACAAAATAATTTTTTATTTTCATTTGAGCCATATTGAACTTATAACGTAAATCCCCCTAAAAAAACGTTTCTAGAGATTTGCTGTATCTTGACTAGTTTTAAATACATGTCAATAAAAAAACTTACATATTTAATTGAATACATGAACTATAAAATTACGATTTGTTCCCGATTCAAATATCTATTTAATCCGTTAAAGAAATTCTTGGAATTTGCCTATGATAACTGGGTGTACACCTTTAATAGTTAAATTATTCGGCGTTCGTTTTTTCTAAGTACTCGCACTGTGTCTATAATTTTTAATCTGAATCTAAGAAAATTTGTTTTTTTTTTGCTACACTACATATTCTTTTTTCATCGAACGTATATGCGTTAATATTCTGAATTCGTAAATGTGAATAAATGATTAATTGTTTATTTGTTGAGACTTATATGCTGCGTTCTTCATCAGTGATATTTGCAACGATTGCATAGGCTACTCCTTTAGAATAAAAAAAACATATTTTTTAAAAGAAGACAACAATGATTTCTGTTGACCGCAATTTCATATTATTAGAATGACTAGAGTGGTCATACTGTACTCTAAGTGGTTAAATTATAAATATCTCTTTTTAGTTTGACGATTTGAACGTGAAGAATAAATATGACTTAATCACTAGCAATTTTGAATTATCACAATAACCAATTGAAACATGTAAGATAGAATTTTTATAAACCCGTCTCAGAATACTCCAAGTATACATCTCTTAAGAATCATAATTTTTTGTTTTACATATTGTATGTACTATAGAAGTTAATACTTCGATAATGCACCGCGCATAATTTAATAACATATTTGGTCAAAATAATTCGGAAAGTGTTTCACGTGAGCATCCGAAAAATTGATTGGACAGCGTATTATGTTTAAACAATAGCATGAAATATTGTCATCTTACCACATCTTAACGTACCGAAATGGCAATTTTTTAGAAATAATCTTCATGCTCATTGAAGGGACCAGAAGAGACTTTGTTACAACCAAAGAAGTTTTCAATTTAACAACTTTACCAATTCACGTAAAACTTTATGTTGTTCTCACGATCAGAATTAAGATAAGGAAGCAATTGCACTTATCGTTCGAATAACTACATATGTTTGTGGCACCCCGTGACATCGACGTTTTGTTGAATCAACACAGTTTGGTTTTGATTCAACGAATTTTTTTTTTTAGTGTGTACCTTGCCAAATACACTTGAAGTTCAATAGATTTCTTTATAACGAATGATTAATTGATGATTAATTATACAGACTTTAACGAATTTATACATAATCGATTGATCGTAAACATCACAATTTGTAGTCTTGAAAAGGACCAGCGATTTGGTCAAAACGTCGAATAAATTACTCTTTGAGAAAAATCGTTGTCCAAATTATTAAGGTCACCAAATACACCGACATTTTCATATATATTTATATATTTTATAATGTTTTTTGTAATTATAATATATCCATTTCAAAATAATATAAATCCTCCATAAAAATGTATTACACTTATTAAAAATCTTATTATAAATTTTATTTTAAAGGAATACTTATTTCCATCCATTAAAATTAATTAACTCGATTATACTCAATTTCATTTCAATTAACTATTTAAATCAAGTACATATTATAAATAAATATATTATGCTTAAAAAAAATCTGTTAATTAAAATAAATTGACAGTTTATTCATAGATGATGATAATTCAAAACAATTAAAATCAATTCGCAGTTAATGCAAAAATTGTTATTGATACTAATTTATTACTTTAGCTACTAAAATTCATAGAAAATTATAAAAATCGTATAATCCATGTATTTATTCAAATCAATTGCGCCCTTCACGAATAATTTCGATTGGAAACAATTAAAATCATTTGAAAATCAATACTCAAAGTTTGAATTCGCAATGATTCATTATTATGACAATTAAAATGCATTACAAATTATTGAAATTCTATACTGATTGTGTTATTTAACAAAATTGATATTGAGATTGATTAAAATTTATAGGGTTTAATGCTCAATTTCTTTATTAATATTAATTGATATTAAAATAAATTAAAAATAATAGACTTTTCTATTACGATACTATTGACAAAAATTCAATTTTTAAAAATACATTGAAATTAATAAAATTTTTATTATTTTTAATTACAATGAATGGAATATTTTTAGCAGGGCTCCGCAGGCCATGCAAACTTGACTTCATACTTTCGATAAAAAAGTGTCATTTCAAAAGACGTATACGGGAAATTTTATCGATATTTTTTCCGATTTAGGACTCCAAGAATTTTATAAACCGAACTTCATACTTTCGATAAAAAGTGTCATTTCATTACATGGAAAGAAATTTCTATGAAAAATTACCGTGCTTGTCACTATAATGTAGATGCGAACGACTGTTCCTTGCAAATTTTATTAAGAATGCCTATGAAAATTAATTTCTTATTTTTAATTTTTAAAATGTGTTTAAGAATTTATGTTAAACAGCACGGTAAAATCAGCATAACAAAGTAATTGTAAGATTCAATTATGGAATAATCAACTATCTGACCGTAATAAAGTCATATATTTACTTTAAAATTTTTAAATGCTTACAATTAATTTTTACCGTGCTGTTTCAGTTAATTTTAGTGCCAAGCGGCCCGATCGCGCTTCTTCTGTTCCATGTCCAAAAATGGTAGATTCTTGAAATAACAAATGAAAAGAGCGCTTTTGCGTCGCTTGGAAATTTTTTATTTGGAATCAAAAAAAGACCTCTGACATAAAAAAGGTTAAATATCTCTTAAGTAATTAATTATCTTACAATCTTTATATTCACCTATATGCAATTATCCGTACACAACTGTCTTTTCGTTGTATAAACGCAAAGTCTGTTAAAATTAAAATTTTGTTTATTCCTTAACAAATTTATTTTTTGTCAATTAAAATAGATGTGTAGTTTAATATGAAATTTATTTTTTTGTACGAAACAAAATTGGCGTCGAGTATAACGAATTGTATAGTAAAGTATAAGAACTTTTATAGTAATAGCACGGTAAAATTTCTCAGACGGTATACTTAATTTTGTCACGATAGCACAGATAATTCTGTTCTATGATTGAATAAATTTTCTTTTTCCATAAAATAAAAAATGAGGCTATAAACTGTACTTTTGATTTTGTTTGAAAGTTGCACCACGATTACTATGCTGCACAACAATTTTTCTATGAAAATCCTCATAAAAATTAAGATTTTTTTCTTTTCGTGTAGGGTCCATCCATAAATTACGTCACACATTAAGGGGGAGGGAGGGGTGTGACAAAGTGTGACACCGTGTGACAAGGGGGGGCACGGGTCATGAGCTTCGTGACGTCACATATATTAGGTGTACCGAAAAGTAATCAAAATTTCTTCACAAACTAACTGTGGTGAGCTCATTGAAGAAATTTTGATTACTTTTCGGTACACCTAATATAAACCTAAAGTATTAAAACTCTAAATTTCAACTCTAACGAAAAATTTCAAGTTATTACCAACTGTATCAATACTATTATAAGATTTAAATCTGTTTATCACTTTTTGGCGGAGAACGATGTGACTGCTATGCCAATCATAAAGAATATAAAAGAGTGGGTGCAAAGTCCATGGACACATGATGTTTAAATTTTGTATCGCTCATTTGATTTGTTATATTTTGTAAAATTTCTAAAATGTTTGATTTATTGTTGATTTTATGAAAAAAGATGTTAAATAGAAATATATAAGTAATTTTGGAAGTGCTCTTTTATTTTAATAATTTCTAAATGTAACATTGCAAAATATGTGACGTCACGTCGGGGGGGGGGGGTCGCACAAATGTGACCACCTGTGACAAGGACGGTGGAGGGGGGGGGGGGGGGGGGATGTGATCCAATGATCCAAATATCATGAAATTCGTGTGACGTAATTTATAGACGTCCTCTTACACGTGTACGGGAACTTTTTATCGATATTTTTGTCTGGTTTAAACTTTGCTGATGATACTTGCGATGTATTACTTTTTCAAAGTTTTTTTTTGTTGTTAATTTTTACTCTATACGTGTGTGTATTTGATGCCGGAGTTATTATAACGGCCTTTCTGTCCGCTGATTTGTGACTTTTTTTGTTGCGCAAAATTTATGCGTCAGTGGATGTGTTTTGAAACGTGCAAATTTAATGGGTTGGCTGATTTGCTTTGTTAGCCCTATTCATGTATTTTTCGCAGTGAGCGAGCCTAACACGTCAGCTATTTTGTTTGTTTTTTTTTAACGAGCGAACTGAACGCTTCAGCTGTTTTGTTCTGTTCTTTCGAGCGAATGAATTTTCACAGCGAGCGATCCTAACGCGTCAGGTGATTTGTTAATTAGGAGCGAACTTAAAAATCACGTAATTTGAAGTACATGTACAAAAAATTGTCGAAATCGCCAAAATTATTTAACATTTTTGCTCACTTCTTCGTTACTTGTTGTTGTTGCTTCTGTAGTGCCTGGAAGAGGTGATTCTTTCAATTCCTGCGGTTTATTCTCTATAATTGGTCTATAATCTATATGGTAATGGGATTATTTTTGGACGTATTACATTTGTTGCTCCTTCTTCGTCATTTGGAATGATTTTGATGTATGTACATCGTATATCTATATCTGCAAGCAAATCTCTGTATGTTGTGTATGCGTGCGGGCGTACGCGTGTGCGTGTGTGTATTGCGATATCGATAGTGCTGTGCGCTGTAACCGCTTTTTAAAGCACGGTAATTACGTGACCATTGATTCAAAAATGTGACTGGAGCGTATTTTGTACATCGTATTCATGTTCAGCAACTTCGAAAACCCCGAGTAACAAGAATTGGATGGATTACATGCATAATTAAACTTTTTCTCGGAGATGTTGTTCATGACCCGGACGTTGCGTCCCCCAGGTGTACCAAGGCATATTTTGGATATCGTACTCGTGTTCAGCGACCTCAAAAACCCCCGAGTAAGAAATTTCAGTTCATTTTATTGATAATTGAACTCTCTTTGACAATTTTCACAAAAGTGCAAGACCGGTCGCGCAAAAAGGCTGAACATTTTTTTTTCGTTAAATGTATTCAAGTGAAAAAACGAAAAATTGCGATATTATCGCTCCAACTTGATCGATCATATCGTAGCTGGTCTCAAAATGTTCGTAATTGAATTCTTTATTCAATGAGACCAAATACATTAAAAAATATTCACAGACGACCGAGAAAAATAGAAAATAGTTTTCAAAACAGACTCCCTTCGTGTATATGAGAGTGCGACTCTTTTATCTCGTAAGGGCCATACTTTCGTTGAAGTGCTGTCGCACTTCTCAATTTAACGGATTATAAACTAAATATCACAAAATAGCTAGACCGATTTTCACGAAGTTTGCCGTTAATTCCCGAATTGTGATTGGACGTGGACAATGTTTCGGGTCGAGAGACACGGTAGAGCTCTCGCCAAATTTCATAACAATGAGCTTGTCTCGAGACACTACCGTGTCTCTTGACGTCTAGGATACATGATATAATAAATTAACGATCTGAAATCTAGTGAAAAATTGTGAACTTCAAAATTTTCGCTATTTGTCAAAATATCCAGAATTTCCCAGCAAAAGCAATTCTCCCCTTCGCTATCTATCAATCGCCCCTCGATTTCATTTCATTTAAGTGATAACGTTTTGACCCCTCGGTTCTAGGTGGCGACTATCCATTTTCTCAACGCCATTGTCTGATTTACCGAATCTATATGTAATTACAGTAGAATCTCCGTACAAGATACCAAAAGGGACCGGAGGGGAATATGATTCTGAAAATTACCGTTCTCCCACTCAGCGGCCTGCTACGCCAGAAAGGAATAGAACTCACGTCCTTCGTATAAGATACCATGCAAAATAGTTTAAAGTTAAACCGATAATGTAGGTTGCTTTGATGTTCCATGTCCTTTTCCTTCTTTTTTTTTGTCACGTGACTAGAAGTCCGCAAACGAGGAGTTCTCGCAGTGTCGATAAGAAAGAAAGAGAGAAGAAAAGAAAATTTTTACCGTTTGTGCAATTGTCTCACGTAAGTAAATCAATTTTAAACATACAAGTCCAGTGCGTCACGGAAACGCCATTTCCCCGACAAAAAACTACGGTTACAGGTAATTGAAAATTCTCTATGAATTTTAAACAAAAAAAAATTAAAATGTGATCTTAAATAATTAATAATTTATGGTAATAAATTTAAAAAATCGTAATGTGTAAATAATTCTCATTTTTTCTCATTTATTTTCGTGGTATCTTGTACGGAGCACGCAACTCCAAACATTCAGGGGCGAAGAGGCATTAGGAGTGGGGGTAGTGGTTTAGCGAAGGGGAACCCGTGGTATCTTGTATGAAAGCATTCGAAGGTATCTTGTACGGAGATTCTATTGTACTAGCTGATCCCGGCGGATGTTGTTCCGTCTCATTCTTGTTGTTTAATGTACTCTCTACAATATTCTATTTGTACATTGTAAAAGTTCAAAAGTAACCTTATCCTATTATATTTCTCCAAAATCATTCTTGTATGTGTATGTCATATCTTTATATTCATACTACACTTTTCTACTATTTACAATATTTCCTTATTTTATATTATATCATGTAATTCTTATGTATTTTCTTCATTGCTTTACGCGTTTCCAAGACGTGATAAGTTATTATAATAATAATAATAATAATAATAATAACAACAATAACAATGATAATACTCGTGGAATATTTTCAATAAGAATATTGTATACAATAGACCTCCGTTCCGTGTGACAGGATATCGCGTTATACGGAACATCCATTACCCACCAAAATAGCTCCTTTGTGCGAAAAGAAACCGAGACAAGTTCATTATATGAAAATTGATATCTCGTTACAAACAAAGAATAGATCTGAAAAAGTAAAAAACAAACTAAAATATCAGACAAGTCTTTCAATATCCATGAGTATTTACAATATTTCTATTATTGTTATTAAAACAATATTTTTATTCACAATACAATATTGTCATTTACAATATTTATATTATATTATTAAAACCCCAAAATATCAAAGAAATTTGTCAATATCTATGGATATTTAAAAACTTGTTTGATATTTTTTTTTTACTTTTCCAGATTTATTCATTTTTTGTAAAGAGATATCAATTTTTCATATAATGAACTTGTCTCGCCTTTTTTTGTGCACCAGAAGTGCTGTTTTTTTATGAGAATGTCTCTCCTTTTTGCAAAGATCCTGCAAATAATCACATTTTCAGTAACTACCAATTAGGATTAGAAACTGTATTATCGAGACACTACCGTGTCTCTTGGTACCTTTTGACAATTACCAGTACAGACCTTTGGAATTTTTTAAACAAAAGTATTCACATTTCCCGTTTTCAAAACGAGTTAGTTTTCGTACTTTTTTTTCTCAAATATCAGCTGCACTTTGACTCTTCATAAAGAAACAACAGGTAAGTGTATACATCTGCTTTTCCTAACAAATCAGAAAGTATAAATAATAAGAATCATTTATTAAAGCGCTCTGGGACGAGTCCCCTAAAGCGCGAAACCATATGTACAGAATATTCTGATTGGAGTATAATTACCGTAGGCTCCAAAGAATAAAAGTAGTTAACAATAACAATAAAAACATGATAGTATATAAATAACAAACAAATATAAACGGAGAAAATAGACTTACAATATAATAGAAAATAAGAAATAGATTATATAAATAATAAAATAAAAAAAAAATAAAATAAAATAAAATAAAAATAAAATAAAATAAAAAGTATGTGAAAATGTTAAATTTATCTTTAGCCTTAACCGGGATTGTTTATCGCGCTGTATCAGTACTTATAAGAGTTCGCGTTTTACAGTAGCGCATTCTACGGAAGTCCACTGTAAGTATTACCATTTCTTTATCACACTTAATAAAACATATATGCATGATTGAAGTTTTAAATAAAGCAGATTCTAAACATTTGCTCATTTCAGAGCTTATAGTTTACATTTATTTGTGCAATCGTCATTCATTGGCATGCGAATGGTCAATTACTGAGCAGTTTACCCTGCCTGTACATATTTTAACAGTGCATAGATAAAAAAAACTGACATTATACTTTGTTTGATTGTTCCTATCGTTATAAATTCGGTACTTGTTTAAAAGAAAGAAAGGGGAATCCATAATGGGTGAAGGAAAAGGACGAATCAAAGAAAGAGTATCCTTGCCTCGAATTCAACGACGTCCACGAAAAAGCAGTGTAAGAAAGTTATTGCTACTGCCAAGCAACTGGAAAACTATAGTCATCGAGAAGTTGAGATTCTCCGCAATGTTGTCAGAAAAATTGCCGTGTAGGGGAAAAGTTACAAATGTCTGAATAATATATATATATCCATGCATATATACCCTTAGTATATACTCTTTTTGTAGTCATTTTATTGCAACAAATTGCACGGCGAAAATTACGCCACGTGTGCTTTTCCACGCGTAACTGCAGTTTGGAATTTGTATACCTCGCGAATGAGACAGATGTTTTTTTTTCATTAATAGCAATTTTGGTAGGTATTTGTCGATTGCCTTTCTATACAACGCCGATTTTCTTTTCTTTACGAAATTCACACGAACGTAGATGTAATTCACGTGTACGTACTTGCATACCTATAGGTATATAATATATCATAGGTAAGAAACGACCAGAAACTTAAACGGTAGGGAGAAGCTCGATGGTGTCATACATATGTGCACTAAGGTGCTTCAAAAAAATTATATTTTTTTGAAGTCAATTGCTCATCCAAAAAACGTTGATTTTTCTTAAAACGAAAGTCCTCCTAAAAGTTGAGTTTGATCAGTGAAGATTTAAAGGTTTCTGAATACATTCTCTCTTTTTTATTTCATATTGTGGGAAAACATGCCCAGAGTTCTTATTTTGAATAACTGGTTCGTAGTTCCATTCACAGGGATTACAATCAATGAGGTACATAACGAAGAGTTAATGTAAAAGCAAAACAATAGTTCATTATTACAATACAAGCTCTTACTTAAGACGTTGAATACCGCGTTAAATTTACGTGACTCCCTATTCGTGCCGCGTGGGTCGCAATAGTATACACTACTACATTTGTCATAACCGGCACGGCCTGAATGGAAAGTTCAGTGCCGGTGCTCCAAAATCGTCGACAATAAAATTCTGATGCTTAAAAAAAGACTTTCGTAAAGTTGTTTCTTGTAAATACAAAGTTGTATTTGATTATAAAAAGTGAATCTACAAGTTCAACAGTGAAATACCTATTTTTTAAAATATCACTTATTTTTCTACCATTCCATAAATCCTGCATTGTGTAGTGAATCGATTATAATTCTTACAAAAGAGTTGTACGAAGTAAATCTGCAAAGCACTTTTTTACTCCTTATTTAAATGTAAAAATAAAGAAGATTGAACGGCAACTAAATCTTCACCGAACTTCAAACTCAACTTCTGGGAGAGCTTTTCGCCAAGAAAAACTAATGTTTGTACACTAATTCATAGGTCTATAGTCAGGCTCTTCTTTTTTAGATTGTTACCCCTCGAAATGAATTTTTTCGAGAACCGGTATTTTCATTTAAATTCGAAATTACTCGCAGCTTTTGGTTTGTGGCCGTTTGATTCAAATGTTAAAAGGAGATTGCGATTTGGAATCGTGCTCCTTTTATTCGGAACGGCCGTTCCTGTGCAGGTAACACACACTCGCGCGATCTCGTTATAAAATCGAATATTAAAAGTATCATTTTCCTTTTTCGAATCTGTTTTCCCTCATGGATGCGAATAAAAGTTTTTTTTTCTTTATGAGCATTTCCAAATGATGATTGATCATCGTTCTGCATAATTATACCACTTATCGAAACTTTCA
This sequence comes from Gasteruption jaculator, assembly GCA_949825005.1. Taxonomy (NCBI): domain Eukaryota; kingdom Metazoa; phylum Arthropoda; class Insecta; order Hymenoptera; family Gasteruptiidae; genus Gasteruption; species Gasteruption jaculator. The sequence goes on from OX463762.1 coordinate 11,427,546, forward strand.
ATGAAAAGGAAGCTCAAAATCGATCGGTCGTAATTCACTCCAAATTGTTAATGGAAAATTTATCAATGATACAGTTGGCTGCTTTGATAGAATCATATCCTGATACCAATTTGCTTTACGAATCTCTTCCTTCCATTCTCTGTGTCGTGCTGGTTGTTACGAAGGCGTGTAACATTAAATTGCGGCAAACAAAGGTAAGCGAGTAAGCAAGCAAGTCGATTATTATCAGTTCCAAGTAGAATAATGAGAATAATACTACATTAAGCAACGAGGGCATATAGTAAGTGATTATCGCAGGAGTCGGGTTTGTCGCCTTCACTTCACTCGGGCGACAAACCCGATTCCTGCGATAATCGCCTATTTTATGCCCATAAAATAAGCGATTATCGCAGGAATCGGGTTTGTCGCCCGAGTGAAGCGAAGGCGACAAAAGAGCCGAGTGCGATAATCGTCTTACGTTCGATTTGCGTATTCTACTTTTGCTAACGAGTGTGTAAATTTGATTGTACGCAAGCTATATATTTTTTCTGGATGTGTTTATCAGTTTGTGAACAATTCCGACCCTGTTTCAAGATTGAAATGACCTATACGCACTGAAAATTAATTAAATTTGGAAATTCATTTTTCTCCGTTCACAGATAAAAGATCTTCTGATTCGTATAAGAGTGGATTGGACAAAAATCAGAATAAAGAAAGAATACGAGATCGCCAAAAACTTTGCCAATCGAAATAGAATGATAACGATATATTATTGGAGTAAGTAAAAAGTGGCCATGCGTGCACACTCCTAGATATAATGTATACGAATTTGGCAAACGCAATGAATGATTTTCACTAAAAAAAATCGACGGATTTGTTATTGTAAAACTAGTAATTATTAAAAAAAACAAAAAAGCTCCCGGGGTTACCTGGTGAATTATGTGAAGAAGTACTGTGCAAAATTTCAAAACGATTGGTCCAGTAGATTTTGAGTTATCGTGTACACGGGCTTCAAAAATAACAAGTTTCAGAAAAACGCTTTAAAGTTTTGCAGAAACAGACATTCAAATATTCATAACTTCGTCAATTTTGCTTCGATCGACTTGAAATTTTGACACAACATTCTTGAGATATTATGCATTCATTAAAAAAAAAAAATAAAAAATGCCAAAAAGTTTAAATATCTTACCCCCCCTTAACTTTTTGACTGCCATGTTGGTCACCGGTGACCGACACTAAACTTTCCGTTCAGGCCGCGCTGGTCATGACAAATGCAATAGCATATACCATTGCGACCCACGCGGCGTGAATAGGGAGTCACCTAAATTTTACGTGGCAATCATTTTGTTAACCGCTGGCCTTTGTCATGTCGTTTCAGTGTACGTATGGATATCCACTGCATTTTTCACCATGCTGCCTCGTGTGACAAGACTGCTGGATATTATAATCCCTTTAAACGAAAGTCGTCCTTTGCAACTCTTATTTCGAGCGCAGTACTACGTAGACGAGGAAAAATACTATGAAGTCTTGTACTTTCATCAAACGAGTTTGTCATTCCTAGCTATGACAATCGTTGTTGCCATTGATACGCTGTCCGTTCTACTTATTTTGCATCCATGCTCTTTATTTTCAAGCATAACGTAAGTATCGTAATTTGTCGTATATAAATTACGGATCGCGATAGATGTAGATACGATACTCGATCCAATGCACCGTAGATAATTGTAGACAAGCGAACGAAAAATTTTATTGTTGACGTTGATGTTTTGAGGCCTTCAAGTAATCTGTAACAATAAATAAGTGTTCTTATCGTCGAAAGCTCGGTTATTAATTTACATTAAGTGTCAACTTTGCGTTAGCGGCATTCGCTAAATTTTATAATGTTTCAGGTACCGATTGCAAGGTGTATTCAAAGGCAATCAAGTTGCAAAAATGTGTAAAAATGAAGGAAAGTATCAGGACACGTCGTACTGGCTTATCCGCAACTGTATACATCTCCATCAGAATACTTTGGAGTGAGTATTATTGATGACATACATATATCTGGTTATTTCAATCCATTCTTTCCATAATTCCTTCGACTCCTTCGTTCTTTCATTAATTAATTACCTAATTATTTGTCTGCTTTCATCAGTTATTGTGAAGCTTTGAGAGTGGCAAGATCAACGCCGTATCTAGTTGAAATTACAGTGAACATGTTTGCGATTAGTATCACCGCTATACAGGTAAATGCTTGTATAATAGATGCGCCAGATACACATGAAGCATCGCGAATAGGAAAATGAAAAAATGTCAATAAAAATGGAAGTAAAATAAACCATAACCGAGGTCTCCTCGGTAGTTATGACAATGAAAATAAAGATCTGAAAGATGTTTTGCAAGACCGACTTACTTCTATTGCTCATTCCTTTGTTACAAAAAGAGCACAGCTAGTCGGATACAAAGCTCTTGGAAAAATATAATAATTGATCCGACTCGTTTCCGATCCCTTCAACCGAACAGATCGTGGCAAGACCGGATGACACCCTGTTGATAACAAGATACATTTTTCTCACTCTGGGACAAATAATCCACATGTTTTTCAATTGTTTGCCTGGACAACTGCTTATAAATCATAGTCTTGCCCTTCAGGAAGCCGTGTAAGTTTTGATAACCAATATCAATAATTTGCCCGATTATCGACATTTTCTTTTTTCAATACTATTCATAGATACGGAGTTTCGCTTTGGTACAAGCTTTCGGTGCGTTCCAGAAAACTCCTTTTATTCATGATGATGCGAAGCTCCATACCATGCGAGATGACTGCTGGCAAATTTTTCATCATGTCGATGCAGAGCTTTCGAGCGGTAAGCACCATTCTCGCCTTTTGTCGCCCGATGTTTACTTATTGCAAAATGAACTTCATATTTCTAAATTTAAAACTTTCAATTTCAAAAAATGCAATGTTAGCAGAGTAGCTAACATTGGTTCTTCTTATTAAGCCTAATCGTACCATTGGGTTTTTATAACAAATTGTACAACGATGTCACTCTCACAATGAGTCACTTATGAGGATCATGGGAATAATTAAAATTATTTATGGTTTAAATACATTTTTTGATCAATGCAATAGGAAATAATCAAAAAATTTAAGCTTAAAGTTCAAGTGTGACCCAAAGCTAGAACGTGATCAGATTCGCTTACAATTAGCATTAGACACTTGACCGTTTCAGTGAATAAAAGTTGAGGGTCCATAAGGCGAGTTTTTGGACCCAAGGGAGCACAGAGTCGCAAGGTCTTCATTTTTACATATATGATGTGCTTTGTCTTTTACAACATACATAAAAAAGAAAGTTTTGCGTAATTGCACTCATATGTAAAATAGCGGTTGAATGTGCCAAACAAAACTATTTTTTTTTAAATAACAAAAAGACTTAGGCTTGCTCCAATAAAAAAGGGCTTAAATTAATTAAAAAATATTTAATATTGTTCCACCAAAACATTGAAATCATTAAAAACATTTTTGTTATATAAATCCGAGATATTATCATTTTTAACAATTATTAGGGCCGAAATCCCGCCTTATGAACCCGCTTCCTTTATACTTGGATTTGTGAATCAACTCATAAACTGTCAAAAAATAAATTGTCAATTTTTTATTTTCAAAACCTTAGTTTTATTATTTGCTTCATATGTGACAAAGATTTTTATCATTTTTTATCCTATTTTGGTCTACTCGGGATCACCATACGCACACATGAAACTGTCATAAGACCCCCCTCGCATACAGTCAAAGTGTTAACTGATATCAATGTGAGTCAAAGTTGATACTTGACACTGAATCTACATATAAATATTGCTTTCAGATTTTAAGCTCTCGAATGATACATCACAATTGCACAAATTATCACTTTATTGAAATTAAAAACTAAATAGTAAAAAAGAAATATAAAATTCCTACATTTCATACGCAACGACCTAACGCACACCACCTTTTCCTTTTTTCAGTTTATCAGCGCTTCCATGTCATACTTCACCATGTTCACATCGGTGAGGTAGATTAAACTGGAGCGACTCAGCTCCAGTATAATGTTTCTGAAATTTTACCACGTTTATTTTTCGACTAATTATCGACTGTATCGGAAATTAGCACTATACCGTCTGGTGACACCGTGTTAGTTTTGCAGGGAAATTGCCGAGCAAATGCCGGTGACACACCGTTGGTGTCGTGAGCAAAGTTCTACTAACAATTCAAAGTTTATTAACAATTTCAAACATATCGTATGCGTTCGTACCCATGGCCATCTGAAGCCTACGATCGAAATGAGTATAAAAATAAAGCAGGCAGAAAGTAATTATGTCTAATAATAAAAAAAACTCATTACAATATCAAAATTGGAATAACAAAATGTACGGAAATGTGCAGGGTAAACGAAAGTATTCCACGTAGGTTTTTATTGGATTCATGGAGATCCCCGGACTCATCGAAACGTGACGATTTTTTTCTTCTCGAGAAAGTTTATAAAAGTGTCTAGCTCGAAATTTCCTCTTTAGTTTGATTTTCAGTTACATTGCGTTTAACTGGCTTCCACGTGGGTCAATGTAATATTTCACGTATTTTGTGTAGAAGCGAAAAGAAACAATTACAATAACTTGCCACTTTTCTTTGGAACGATGCATTTGATACAACCGTTCAAGAATGTACGTAAATAGCTAGTTAGAACATATGACGTATATCTTTCTTTATTCTAACGATTGTCTTATTTTTATGTGGCAGGTTTTCGCTCTAATGGTTTTGTTATGGTTTTGCATTTTCACGTCTTCGCGATGTGCCGAAAGTAAGTGTATGCGAAAATGGAAGTGACAACAATGAAAAACAGAATGACCACGACTATTTATGAATTTCTGAAATTTTTCTTTAAAAGAGAATATTTTTTTGTTCCACCGATAAAAATAACCACGACCATAAACAAGCGTGCGTGCCTAGTAAACAAATGCTCTTATAGTTTTACACACTTGCCGATATGCTTACGTTGACTGTCATTTTCAGGTTTAGCTGGACAAAAGAAATTTGGAATGGCCAAAGCAAAAGCTGGGACTGTTTATAGTTTCGTTAAAACCGATAAGGCTGCCAACGTGAAATGGGGCGTGCGTCACTACGTTCCGAAATATTCTAGGCGGCAATAAGCAGAATGGTGTAATGTTTGAATATAGTCAAAGCGTGTAATCGTAACCGAATGAATAATTAAAAATATTAAAACAAATCTTCACTTGCCTTCTTTTTTTTAAACGGAGACAGATCACTAAAAGGAACAGTAGAGCGGATTTATGCACGCACATGCGATAAAAGTGACCAAAAGTGCCCCAACAGTGCATAGATGAAACAAAAATGACATTATCCTTTTTATGATTACGTTCCTGTCGGTATAAATTCGGTACTTGTTTAAAAGAAAGAAAGAGGATTCTATAATGGGTGAAAGAAAAGGACGAATCAAAGAAAGAGTATCCTTGCCTATAATTCAACGATGTCCTTAACAAGCAATGTAAGAGAGTTAGAGGCTACTGCCAAGCAACTGGAAAACTATAGTTACCGAGAAGTTGAGATTCTCAGCGATGTTATCAGAAAAATTGTCATGGAGGGGAAAAGTTAGAAATGTCTGAATAATGTATATATAAACATGCACATATACTCTTAGTATATACTCTTTTTGCAGTCAGTTTATTGGAACAAATTGTACGGCGGAAATTACGCCACGTGTGCTTTTCCACGCGTCTCTGCAGTTTGGAATTTGTATATCTCGCGAATGAGAAAGTTGTTTTTTTCATTAATAGCAATTTTCGTAGGTACTTGTCGATTGCTTTTTTATACAACGCCGATTTTCTCTTCTTTACGAAATTCACACAAAGGCAGATGCAATTCACGTGTACGTACTCGCATACCTGTAGGTATATAATATATCACGGGTAAGAAACGGCCAGAAACTTAAACGGTAGGGAGAAGCTCGATGGTGTCATACATATGTCTACTAAGGTGTTTCAAAAACATTTATATTTTTTTGAAGTCAATTGCTCATCCAAAAAACGTTGATTTTTCTTAATCCCTTGCCACACAATGACGTCTAAGAGATGTCATGCATTTTGTGTGCCGTCGTAGGCCTTAACGTCTTTGAGACGCTAAGCTTGGACATAACTTCCGTTTGATCCAAATTAAATAGTATTTTTCGGACGCATCAATTTTCGTTTTATTTGTATGTCAAGGGGTTAAAAAGAAAGTCCTCCGAAAAATTGAGTTTGATCGGTGAAGATTTAAAGGTTTCTGAATACATACTCTCTTTTTTATTTCACGTTGTGGGAAAACATGCCCAAAGTTCAGTGCCGGTGCTTCAAAATCGTCGACAATAAAATTCTGATACTTAAAAAAAGACTTTCGTAAAGTTGTTTCTTGTAAATAGAAAGTTGTATTTGATTATAAAAAGTGAATCTACAAGTTCAACAGTGAAATACCTATTTTTTAAAATATCACTTATTTTTCTACTATTCCATAAATCCTGCATTGTGTAGTGAATCGATTATAATTCTTACAAAAGAGTTGTACGAAGTAAATCTGCAAAGCACTTTTTTACTCCTTATTTAAATGTAAAAATAAAGAAGATTAAACGGCAAGTAAATCTTCACCGATCAAACTCAACTTCTAGGAGAGCTTTTCGCCAAGAAAAACTAACGTTTGTACACTAATTCATAGGTCTATAGTCAGGCTCTTCTTTTTTAGATTGTTACCCCTCGAAATGAATTTCTTCGAGAACCGGTATTTTCATTTAAATTCGAAATTGCTCGCAGCTTTTGGTTTGTGGCCGTTTGATTCAAATGTTAAAAGGAGATTCCGATTTGGAATCGTGCTCCTTTTATTCGGAACGGCCGTTCCAGCGCAGGTAACACACACTCGCGCGATCTCGTAATGAAATCGAACATTAAATGTATCATTTTCCTTTTTCGAATCTGTTTTCCCTCATGGATGCGAATAAAAGTTTTTTTTTCTTTATGAGCATTTCCAAATGATGATTGATCATCGTTCTGCATAATTATACCACTTATCGAAACTTTCAATGAAAAGGAAGCTCAAAATCGATCGGTCGTAATTCACTCCAAATTGTTAATGGAAAATTTATCAATGATGCAGTTGGCTGCTTTGATAGAATCATATCCTGATACCAATTTGCTTTACGAATCTCTTCCTTCCATTATCTGTCTCGTGCTGGTTATTACGAAGGCGTGTAACATTAAATTGCGGCAAACAATGGTAAGCGAGTAAGCAAGCAAGTCGATTATTATCAGTTCCAAGTAAAATAATGAGAATAATACTACATTAAGCAACGAGGGCATATAGTAAGTGATTATCGCAGGAGTCGGGTTTGTCGCCCGAGTGAAGCGAAGGCGACAAATGAGACGGGTGCGATAATCGTCTTACGTTCGAATTGCGTGTTCTAGTTTTCCTAACGAGTGCGTAAAAAAAAAATCTAATTACCTATACAGTAAAGCCTCTTTTTGTGCGGTCCCTTTTTATGCGATTTTATTTTTGTGTGACATTTTTTGCGATTTTTTTTATGCGGTATACGAATTTCAACGGCGTTGGCACCGCTATAGTGCTTTCTATCAATGAACATTTGCGCACTTCAAGGCGCTCTGTTCATTTGTTACGAACAATCTGACTTTATGGTGGCAAAAAATAAATCGATTGAAATCGTATCTTCAAATAACGAAAGCGATTTCGAACCAGTTCATCACAAGAAGATGTGCGTTTTGGATTACGACGACTAGCAATTAATTATGAATGTGAATTTTGAAAATTTCATGTGTAATTTAATTATTGATTTTGTTTAGAAGCACTCTCTCATGTATTTCGTAAATAATTGACGTATTTTCCAAGTGCGACATTTTTTATACGGTCCCTCTCCGCCGCATAAAAAAATGTTCAGTAATATGCCGTACAAAGTTATTTGTTATATGTAAATATTTATGAAATTTCCGAATATTTTTTTGTGCGGTTTCTTTTATGCGGTCCCTATCTACCGCACAAAAACGGGTTTTACTGTACGTACTGAAATTTAATTAAATGTGGAAACTCATTTTCCTCCGTTCGCAGATCAAAGATCTTCTGATTCGTATAAGAGTGGATTGGACAAAAATCAGAATAAAGGAAGAATACGAGATCGCCCAAAATTTTGCCAATCGAAATAGAATGATAACGATATATTATTGGAGTAAGTAAAACGTGGCTGTGCGTGCATACTCCTAGACATAATGTATACGTATTTGGCAAACGCAATGAATGCCAATAAACACTTGGACTGCCATGTCGATCACCGGTGACCGACACTAAACTTTCCGTTCAGGCCGCGCTGGTCATGACAAATGCAATAGCATATACCATTGCGACCCACGCGGCGTGAATACGGAGTCACCCCAATTTTACGTGGCAATCATTGTGTTAACCGCTGGCCTTTGTCATGTCGTTTCAGCGTACGTATGGATATCCACTGCATTTTTCACCATGCTGCCTCGTGTGACAAGACTGCTGGATATTATAATCCCTTTAAACGAAAGTCGTCCTTTGCAACTCTTATTTCGGATGCAGTACTACGTAGACGAGAAAAAATACTATGAAGCCTTGTACTTTCATCAAACGAGTTTGTCATTCCTAGCTATGACAATCGTTGTTGCCATTGATACGCTGTCCGTTCTACTTATTTTGCATCCATGCTCTTTATTTTCATGCATAACGTAAGTATCGTAATTTGTCGTATATAAATTACGTATCGCGATAGATGCAGATACGATACTCGATCCAATGCACCGTAGATAATTGTAGACAAGTAAACGAAAAATTTCATTGCTGATGTTGATGTTTTGAGGCCTTCATGTAATCTGAAACAGTAAATAAGTGTCCTTATCGTCGAAAGCTCGGTTATTAATTTATATTAAGTATCAACTTTGGGTTAGCGGCATTCGGTAAATTTCACAATGTTTCAGGTACCGATTGCAAGATGTATTAAAAGGCAATCGAGTTGTAAAAATGTGTAAAAATGGAAAAACGTGTCAGGACACGTCGTACTGGCTTATCCGTAACTGCATACATCTCCATCAGAACACTTTGGAGTGAGTATTACTGATGACATACATATATCTGGTTGTTTCAATCCATTCTTTCCATCATTCCTTCTACTCCTTCGTTCTTTCATTAATTAATTACCTAATCATTTGTCTGCTTTCATCAGTTATTGCGAAGCTTTGAGAGTGGCAAGATCAACGCCGTATCTAGTTGAAATTACAATGAACATGTTTGTGATTAGTATCACCGCTATACAGGTAAATGCTTGTATAATAGATGCGCCAGATACACATGAAGCATCGCGAATAGGAAAATGAAAAAATGTCAATAAAAATGGAAGTAAAATAAACCATAACCGAGGTCTCCTCGGTAGTTATGACAATGAAAATAAAGATCTGAAAGATGTTTTGCAAGACCGACTTACTTCTATTGCTCATTCCTTTGTTACAAAAAGAGCATAGCTAGTCGGATTCAAAGCTCGTGGAAAAATATAATAATTGACCCGACTCGTTTCCGATCTCTTCAACCGAACAGATCGTGGCAAGACCGGATGACACCCTGTTGATAACAAGATACATTTTTCTCACTCTGGGACAAATAATCCACATGTTTTTCAATTGTTTGCCTGGACAACTGCTTATAAATCATAGTCTTGCCCTTCAGGAAGCCGTGTAAGTTTTGATAACCAATATCAATAATTTGCCCGATTATCGACATTTTCTTTTTTCAATACTATTCGTAGATACGGAGTTTCGCTTTGGTACAAGCTTTCGGTGCGTTCCAGAAAACTCCTTTTATTCATGATGATGCGAAGCTCCATACCGTGTGAGATGACTGCTGGCAAATTTTTCATCATGTCGATGCAGAGCTTTCGGGCGGTAAGCACCATTCTCGCCTTTTGTCGCCCGATGTTTACTTATTGCAAAATGAACTTCACATTTCTAAATTTAAAACTTTCAATTTCAAAAAATGCAATGTTAGCAGAGTTGCTAACATTGGTTCTTCTTATTAAGCCTAATCGTACCATTGGGTTTTTATAACTAATTGTACAACGATGTGACTCTTACAATGAGTCACTTATGAGGATCATGGGAATAATTAAAATTATTTATGGTTTAAATACATTTATTTATCAATGTAATAGGAAGTAATCAAAAAATTTAAGCTTAAAGTTCAAGTGTGACCCAAAGTTACAACGTGGTCAGATTAGGCTTAGTGTCAGACACTGAACCGTTTCAGTGCACAGAGGATGAGGGTCCATAAGGCGGGTTCTTGGCCCCAAGGGAGCACAGAATCGCAACATCCTCATTTTTGCATATATGATGTGCTTTCATGTCTTTTACTAAATGCATAAAAAAGAAAGTTGTGCGTAATTGCACTCATATTAAAAAACGCGGTTGAATGTGCTAAAAAACTATTTTTTTTATAATGAAAAGACTTAGATTTGCTCCAATAAGAAGGGTCTTAAATTAATTTAAAAAATACTTAATGTTGTTCCAACAAAACATTGAAATCATTAAAATGATTATTGTTACATAAATCCGAGGTATTATCATTTTTAACAATTATTAGGGCCAAAATCCCGCCTTATGGACCCGCTTCCTGTATACTTGGATTTGTGAATCAACGCATAAACTGTCAAAAAATAAATTGTCAATTTTCTATTTTCAAAACCTTAGTTTTATTATTTGCTTCATATGTGACAAAGATTTTCATCATTTTTGTTGCTATTTTGGTCTACTCGGGATCACCATACGCACACATGAAAAACTGTCATAAGACCCCCCTCGCATAACAGTCAAAGTTTAACTGATATCAATGTGGGCCAAAGTTGATACTTGACACTGAATCTACATATAAATATTGCTTTCAGATTTTAAGCTCTCGAATGATACATCACAATTGCACAAATTATTACTTTATTGAAATTAAAAACTAAATAGTAAAAAAGAAATATAAAATTCCTACATTTTATACGCAACGACCTAACGCATACCACCTTTTCCTTTTTTCAGTTTATCAGCGCTTCCATGTCATACTTCACCATGTTCACATCCGTGAGGTAGATTAAACTGGATTGACTCGGCGCCAGTGTAACGTTTCTGAAATTCTACCACGTTTATTTTTCGACTAATTATCGACTGTATCGGAAATTACCACTATGCCGTCTGGTGACACCGTGTTAGTGTTCCAGGGAAATTATGGAGCAAATGCCGGTGACGCAACGTTGGTGTCGTGCGCACAGTTCTACTAACAAATAACAATTCAAAGTTCATTAACACGTTAAGCGCGTCACTAAATTTACATGACAACCTATTTACGCCGCGTGACTCGCACGGGTATGCATTATTATATTTGACAAAACCGGTGAAGCTCGAACGGAAAGTTTAGCGCCGGTCCCTAGGGTCCGGCGTAGCGTTTAACGTGTTAACAATTTCAAACATATCGTATGCGTTCGTACCCATGGCCATCTGATGTCTGCGATCGAAATGAGTTCGAAAATAAAACAGACAAAAAATAATTAAGTCTAATAACAAAAAAAGAACTTATTACAATATCAAAATTGGAATAACAAAATGGACGGAAATATGCACGGTAAACGAAAGTATTCCACGCAGGTTTTTATTGGATTTACGGAGATCCCCGGACTCAACGAAACGTGACGATTTTTTTCTTCTCGAGAAAGTTTATAAAAGTGACTCGCTCGAAATTTCCTCTGTAGTTTGATTTTCAGTTACATTGCGTTTAACTGGCTTCCACGTGGGTCAATGTAATATTTCACGTATTTTGTGTAGAAGCAAAAAGAAATAATTACAATAACTTGCCACTTTTCTTTGGAACGATGCATCTGATACAACCGTTCAAGAATGTACGTAAATCGCTAGTTAGAACGTATGACGTATATGTTTTTTATTCTGATTGTTTTATTTTTATATGGCAGGTTTTCGCTCTAATGGTTCTATTATGGTTTTGCATTTTCACGTCTTCGCGAGGTGCCGAAAGTAAGTGTATGCGAAAATGGAAGTGACAACAATGAAAAACAGAATAACCACGACGATTTATGAATTTCTGAAATTTTTCTTTAAAAGAGAATATTTTTTTGTTCCACCGATAAAAATAACCACGACCATAAACAAGCGTGCGTGCCTAGTAAACAAATGCTCTTATAGTTTTACACACTTGCCGATATGCTTACGTTGACTGTCATTTTCAGGTTTAGCTGGACAAAAGAAATTTGGAATGGCCAAAGCAAAAGCTGGAACTGTTTATAGTTTCGTTAAAACCGACAAGGCTGCCAACGTGAAATGGGGCGTGCGTCACTACGTTCCGAAATATTCTAGGCGGCAATAAGCAGAATGGTGTAATGTTTGAATATGGTCAAAGCGTGTAATCGTAACCGAATGAATAATTAAAAATATTAAAACAAATCTTCACTTGCCTTCTTTTTTTTAAATGGAGACAGATCACTAAAAGGAACAGTAGAGCGGATTTATGTACGCACATGCGATAAAAGTGACCTAAAGTGTGCTTATTATACAGAAATTGATATTTTATTCGTGTTATAGTTTTTCTATTTTATTTTATTGTATTGTATTGTATTCAACGTTAGATGTCAAAAATCGTCAAATTTGAAGGCATTCAAGGGACTAGTTCCAGTGGAAATCCTAGTGATATCTTGAAACTAATTAATCGATTACCAGTAAGCAATGGTCGGTAGTATAGATAAACTACAACGAAACGCTGACAGATGGCAAAACTCACTGGGGGGTAGGTTGGCTGATGGTACACCATAAATAAATTGGCGCGCAATATCCATTTTTTTAAAGGAACGATATCTCAAACAATATTACTTATTGATTGGTCTTTCTAAGGCAATTAAAGTTTTGGCACAAGTAATGGAAAAGCAAAATTTCTGATGTAAGTTAATAGATAATCTCTAAATATCAATATTGAACGCCAATTTCAGGTTTAGATAGTGATAGTACGTTTAAATAGTGATGGTATCTTCCGCTAAATACCGTTTAGCGCTGGAATTGCGCCGTTACGTATAATAATAATAATTTCCAATTTTTAAAAAATAAAACTGAGTAAATAAACGGAAAAGCAAACAGAATTGTTTGTTTAAATAAATTAATTCACTTTTCTTAGAACTAACATTTTGTCACATGTATAAAAACGGTAAATTTAAAAGAAGTAGAAGAAATAATTTTCTCACTTAAAATAGTGTTAAACATATGCGAAAACAATGTTATACCTCAAATGGGGATTGAATTTCATGCAAAGCAACTTGTTAATAAATGTAGAAAATAATAAAAACCAATCTCAATACAGTAGATTTTATTAAAATTTTTATAAAATAAAATTTATTTTTTGACGTAACCTAATACGATATTGTTTATATTTAAAACAAACCATTATTATATTCGTTGTTTTATAAGAAACAACTTCCTGGAAAATTATATTTATTCTCCACTCTTTGAATTTGCCGCGATGGACAATTTTTTCGTGTTCTCGTTTCGCAAGGTAACAGAGAACCAGGAAACCTGTTTTACCGACCGATCTAGTACGTTTCCTTGCCACTATGCAGTACCGACACTGAAACGAATTTTTAGCGACTGCCAACTGGCAACCTTGCGCGCAGCCCCTGCGAGTGCGAGGATCGAGACAGAGATAAAAGAGAAAGGAGAGAGAAAGGAGAAATTATCCGTCATTTGGTGTACATAATTTTGCGAAAAATGGTTTTCCCAACGTAAATATGTGACAGTGAGTATTTCTTTTTTCAAATCACGTCAAACAACGGGCTCCTAATGCTCGAATCTTATATTATTTATGTTTTACCACAACATATTCTGTTATTCCTGGAAAGACGATTCCAGCCAATTCAATTTGTTTTTATATAAACCCACGAATTAACCTACATGGGAATCCTGGTTTTCGCCCTTTCCATAAGGTTACGGTTGTTTTTTTCTTTTTCATTGTTTACAGTTTGCGTCACTAATGAAAGGTTACGTTTCGACGAGAAATCCAGGGCTTGCGTTCGATAAGCGACGACTTTCATTCTCTTGAGTTTCCTTTTAGGAATACTGAAACGTCGCCGTTGTAACTTCTGTTTTTCATTTTGAGACCTCCACGAATTTGTAATTCATTGATTTACTTGTTCATTCATTCATGCATGCATGCAGTTGTTTTCTTCGTTTATTCCTTCATTTACTGGTTTCATTGGCTTTGGTTTCTCCAGTTTTCATTTTTTTTCCAGTAGGTCACACACACAAGGTTCTGTTTAGGGCATGGATTTCATTGTGGGATAAATGTTTTCATACATATCTGGAATCAATACAGTTGAATGATTATGCTTCTATAAGTAAATTTTCTATATTATAATTCTGTTTGTTCCTTTTTGCTTCAGCGTGGAAACCTCTACGAGTCGAAATATTAATTTATTTTTATCTCTATTATACAGTATGAATAGAACCGAGGCTCACAAATTGCGTTAATATCATCTTTTGGGAATTCTCAGTTAGATTAACCGTTTGGGTCCCAAGCAGCGCAATCAGGTTGTTCAGATTTTATGTCGAGTTAACTTAGCACATTTCTAACGTTATGGACAACTAAAGCGCGATTGCGCTGTTCTGGATTCTTTAACAGTGGTTTTTCAATAAGTCTTAGGACTTAAATGGTTAAAATGATAATAAATTATTATCATAAGAAGATAATATATGTAAGGTTTTTCCTTCAGGGTATCCAATTATTATGAAATTTCAATAATTTAGTAGAAATCCAGTTAAAAATATTTTGAAATCTGCAACATGGTAGTGAGTGTCAAGATCCTTAATGATTTTTCATGTAGAAATCGTGAAATTGAAGAATATTATTTTTTAGTCAAATTCATAACTTTAATCCTAGATGGTACAAAAAAGAAATGGGGAAATTCTATATTCCAAGATATTTGTCGTCTTCTAAAGTTCAAACATGTTCAAATTAAATATAAATGATTTGTGTATAAAAATATATATCAATGTTCGATTAGTAAAATTCTAATTATATTAATATAATCTCCTTGAATGGACATATGTGGTAAAATATATTAGATAAAAGTTTCTTTTTTATTGAAGGTATACTCTTTTGCCCTTTTGTACCACGCATCAATTTTATTTTTAAGTTTTCAAACTCCTCATCAATAATTACATTTTTCTTTACAGGCAAGTACAATTACACATTGAAGCGTATCGTACGCAGAATATGGGCCTAAAAGCAGCTGCACAAGCTCTGAAGTATGTATCAGTTATGCAATATAAATGATACCTTTCGTTATAGTCTGTGACGTTCAAATATTTATTTATAAATAAAGAATTGGTTTCCTGTCCTTATTATCTTTCCGATAGAATCAAAATTTGTGTAATTTTAGATTTTTAAAGACAGGAGAGCGATTTAAATAAATTATTCGAATCAATATGCAAAATGGTATTTAAAAATAAGCATTTCTGATAACCAAACAATTATTTGAAATAGAAAGAAATAGAGACACTTTCTAGTTTATTTCTGGAACTGTACAGATATATATGTGCATAGAAATCTACGTTAACGATTAAATTCTGCGTTTGCAAAAATTTTTGGTCGTCTTTTTAGTCCAAAACTTTAATTGTGAACATTAACTATGATTATTTGAGATTAAAATATCAGAAAACTTAGATATGATCATCAGTTATTTGTATGCTTGTTACAATGAGTAGAAATCTCCTTAGATTTAACAAACGCACTTTAAATATTGTGAAATGATTACTTGTTTCAGGAAAGCTGAGCTATTGAAAGACAAAGTGCAACAATGTAAAGATTTACTGAACGATAATGATGCATGGGTATGTCAGCAGCAGTTACAAAAGATTTACCAGAAAGTTCTTATATTGGATCTGGAATATGCATTGGATCGCAAAGTCGAACAGGAATTATGGAATCTTGGCTTTAAGAATTACATAGCTACATTGCAATCGCAAGCCAAAGATCGCAGGAATCCGAAACGTGGGGAATCACAAGCTATGCTCAGCTGGTGTCTCGAAGCTGCAAGCGGTTTCTATTTAACGTTGCTGCAAGAAATATGTACCGCCTTTGATCTTGATTTACCCTTCCGAAGGTATTTTTTCCGATCAACTTGATCCGTTTCCATTTAAAACGGTGCTGAAAGTGTAACAAAAATTTAGAGAGAAAACGAAACCAAATTTTTAAAAATATTTTACTGATAATTTTTCATTTTGAATAATCGTTTTTTGGCATTTATTTCGTTCCGTTTGGGACCATCTTCTTGCACGTTTAAATTCGCATTCGATTTTCTACTTATCATTTTCTCAAATAATATTTACTAAATGTAAAAAAAAGTATAACTCTCCACCTATTATTTTTACAAAATTTTTCTATCGACCTGACTGTAATGAAATTCTTTTAAAATTTCAGAAAAGGGTACGTTTACGGTTGTACGTCACCGTGGAAAGCAGTTGAGAAGCTATCGGCACCTCATAAATCATCGTGTTTTTATGCCTGCCAATATTGCCTTGTACATTTAGGTGACATTGCTCGTTATAGAAATCAAAACAAACAAGCAGAATTATTTTATCGACATGCAGTCTCATTGTCACCATCCAGTGGACAACCGTATAATCAATTAGCACTATTAGAAGCATCACGTGGTGATAAATTAAGCACTGTATTCCACTACGTGCGTTCGGTCGCTGTTAAACATCCATTTCAAGTAGCAACAACTAATTTAGCCAAGACGTTATCGACGGCGTTGAACGATCACACCTTTAATTTGGAGAAACACGAGAAAGATGGTAGCAAACTGACTTCGCAAGAGTATATCATCGTTTTCTTGAAATTTCACGCTATTTTACATAATCTTGGGGATTTGAACGTCGCTACATCGTACGTAAAGATATTGACTGAAAGTCTAACAGCCTTAATAGCTACTGAAAGTTTTACGTCCTGGAAATTGGTGCAGATGCTCGTTATCAATTTATTTGCACTGCAACATCATTCCGCAACTGGAAATAAGGATGAAGTTTCGTTCGATGAACAACAATTGAGTGTCGATGAAAAAATTGCACGCGATTCTATTTTGGATTTAATAGCTGGAAGCCTTTCAGCGTTATTGTTACCGGTTTATACGATCAAGAGTTCGATTGTTGACTACTTCGCTTTACCATCTAGTAAGATATTTTTACCCACTTTACATAATTGCCTAGCAAATTATGTGTTAAATTTGTGTGATTTTTTTTAAAAGGATTCTTTATGAAATTTACACAATTCGCGGAAAAATTTGATAATAATCATCTAAAGTTAACTAAACTTAAATAAATGTTCATCAAAATGATCCATAAAAATTTGTACAAAAAAGACTGTTCTTAGGAATTCTACTAAAGCTAACATTTTCAAAATTTTTCCTACCCTTTTTAGCTATTTTTGAATATAGTCGTGAAGGACTCTTAAGAGCATTTATTTTTTACAGTCAAATTGTGCCTTGATTGGATCGTAAGTCGGAATGGAAAAGTTTTGGAACAAGTGGCATTCACATCTCGACTTCAAATTTGGCCAAGTCTTTGTGTATTACTCAATGCCTTGCAAGATTATGTTGTTGAATTTAAACATGAGCAACGTAAGTACAAAATCTCATTTAATTCATTATTATCTAACTCATTAGAAATGTAATTAAATTCCACCGTTAATTTTTACCTATCTGAGTGGACTTAATTCCTCGCCATCGCAATCGCAATACCTACTTTCCATATCTCGGAATATTTATACTTCGCTATCTTCAAAGAGTCTTACCACTGATTTCTTATAACTGATTTAGATATCAAGACACCATTGCCAGAAGATTGTAATTTACAAGGTTTTTTACCATTGGAGAAATCTTTTGAAAATCTACGTTTTACAAACACGGAATTAGAAGGTGATACCACGACCGTTAATAAGTTACGCGCAGTTCGAATTATTCAATTGGGTCATCAGATTGCACGATGTCGTCTAAATGATGCCAACGAATCGGTTTTAATATCAATAATAACTGATGAGAAAAACGAAGTAGAAAAGAAATTCGTTGCCATGAGCGGAGACGTCGGGCCTAGCAACGAACTGATGAAGGAGCTGGAAGAACTTAGACTTAATAAGGAGAAACATGGTTCGATCGCAAATTCGGAAAGTCCAGTTCCTTCGGAGTCAACGAGTAGCAAAGCCTCCTCTGAACCTGATCCTGAAAATTTGTGTAAGTATATTTTTAATGTTACTTCAATGTCTTGCTGCGATTACTATGTACTTTGAAAAATTGGAATGAATCGTAAACTTTTTGAAGGAAAGTTAAATTAGCAATTGAATTTTATGGGTATGGTAATTTAAATAGGTATGGTTAAAAATTATAAGATTTTAATTGTAGAAAATGTTGGTGACCTTTTTTTTTTAATTATGCTACGAACTCTCACTAATAACATGTATTTCTATTTTCAAATATGACGATGGAGTATTTTTTTAACAAGAATTTTTATATCCGGAATGTTTCACGAAATTCAACTTCCGATGAACTTTTCGGGATTACAGGCAATTCCTGTTAAGTTCTCGCTTACACAATTTTTAAAATTATAACAAACGCATGAGAAATAATTTCTATCCATCAATTTAATGTATTCCGATAATTAGATAGCCATATAAATACTTTATGTTGCGTATGAAATTCATATCTCTCAAGCGCAACAAATAACAGTCTGTATACACTCAAACAGGTGCAAAGACATAAATAGAAACACATTATATTAGAAACTATGAAACCATGAATTGTTCCAGCACATGTCGCAATAAACATCAATTCTGGAGTGAAAATGAAATATAATTTTTCTGGTAGAGTATTCATAGATGTATTGCTATAGCGCTATAGCAATGCATTTACTGAAAAAATTGCTGTAAAAAAATATAATTTGAAACTTTTGTAACTGAGTTAATTTTGCAAATTAGGGAAAATTTTTTTTTTATAAACACTTTTTGAGCCGAAGCTTTATGAAGCTTCATTTTTAGAGGTCTAGAGTAAAGGGCTTCTTCCATTAAAAAGATTTCGTAAAAATAATAACAACAATTTTTCTTATCTTGGACAAATTCTGTTTGAAACTCCCTAAAAATGTAATTATTACGATATTGAATAATTCGTTTTACTCATAGAGAGAAAATAAATTTTTTTAACGGACATCTCAATACAATTTATTGTCTTTCTTGTTGCAGTGGAGAAGAGAGTCGGTGGTATTTTGAAACCACAGGGTTCACTCGAACGTAATCGTAATGAGGTACCGACCCTGAACGCGGAAACGGTGCCACAAGAAGCACCAACACCGGCATTATCAACTCCAGCGTTCTCAACAACGAGAAAGGCGCGACAAAATGTGGCTATGCAAGCTATAATGCGTCGTGCCGAAGCTGAGCAGAAACAAGTAACTTTTAAGAATTTATCACCACCGGTGATACCGGAAGAAGAAGAAATCACCGATGACAAAAAGATCAAAGTGAATTCTACAATTGCATTAGCCACGAATGGGATTCAAGCATCTTCGTCCGCGTTGCCGAATAAAGTACCTACGCAAATTTCTGTTTCGCAACAGCAGCGACCCGCTATTCCAACGTTATCCAACAATTCCACGATGAATCTACAAGGATTGATAAAACAGGGGCTGAATTCGAACCAGATGAATTCCTCTTCTGCTGCTTCTGGCCATTTATATGTTTCTCCACCTTCGGTGGAACACGAAATGTTGCCGTATCGGCAGTTGCAGAATTGCGTTTATCCACCGCAGACGTCCGGGTTTAATGCACAAAATCCCCAATTCGCAAAGAATTTCTTGTCCAGCCAAGCGCAAACGCAACGGGTACCGCAGCAGTATCAGCAACAAACCCAACGACAGTTTCCATCGATGAATTCCATCGGGACTCGCGCATTGCACGCGAGAAATTTGAATCAGGATGGTGGGAATTCGATATTGCAAAAATCCAACGACTCGAAGGTCAATTTGCAAAGTGGGAATGCGTTCAATCAGGGAATTATTAACAATTTGGCTTTGAATCCTAATAACGGAAACGCGGGAAGGTTGTTGCAAAACGACATGGCTCAGAATTTGTCACTGGTTCAGCAGAACTTCCAGCAACAGAGAATCAATCAAAACAATGCGGCGACTCTGAGTCCGAACAGCTTCCAAATTACTCC
Organism: Gasteruption jaculator; assembly: GCA_949825005.1. Taxonomy (NCBI): domain Eukaryota; kingdom Metazoa; phylum Arthropoda; class Insecta; order Hymenoptera; family Gasteruptiidae; genus Gasteruption; species Gasteruption jaculator. The sequence continues at coordinate 11,447,837 of OX463762.1, forward strand.
CACGAATATGGCGAATTTCAAGATCAACAATTTTTCACAAAATTATAGCTCGCAGCAGGACAAGATTTTGATCTCTCCGTCTTCAGCTCCCGCCCCTGCAGCCGCTCCTGCTGAAGCTACGGCTGCTACGAATTATCCGAGAAACTCGGTGGGACAATTTAATAATTCCTTCAACGGTCAGCAGAGTAATTCCATAAATTACGCGATTTTCCCGAATTACGAGAGCGGCGACTTTAATTTGTGGAAAGACATGCAACAGCAACCGCCGCAACCACCCATAACATGGTGGGGAAATACCAATACTACCGGTACACAGCAAATTCGAGGTACACCGCTCGACAATAGGTCTCAAATTCGTCCCAACAACGAATGGGGTAGTAACTCAAGGCCTGGTGGTGTCGGTACAGCAATAACTGGAGGAGTTGGTGGAGTTAATGTCAATGCTGCGAATTCATTTCAAAATACAATTCATCGACAGCATTTCAGAAACAGTTTTGAGGACGTTGGGTTACGATTTGAGGTGGGTATAATTGTTTGTTGTTTTTTCAAATAATTGCTCTAATTTGAAATCTGAGTGAAACACAGGGAGGGATATAGGGTGAACGAGAAACTCGTAAAATTTTGAATTTTGGTAGTTTATCGAAAATACAAATGAGGCTTTCGAAATTGAAAGTCGAGACTGCAAATTTCAAATGAAATACGTTCTGGTACATCCAAAATGAATATTAATATATCATATATCAAATTTAGGACAATTTCTGTTGACTGATAAATCTAGAATTGTAAGTAGAATTGTAAATCGATGGATGCATTTAATGGAAATATTTTTTTATTATTTAAAGGTATTCAGAATTAAATTGGTAATTCATTCGATATTCACTTTATTACACTTCACTGACGTTATAAGTATTATCGATATTAATTTACTGCACATATCATTACTCATTGAAGTAATATTTTCGTTTTTAAATATCAAAACCCTAGTTTTAACCCATGGTTTTAGCTTTATTAGTATAAATTTATATTGAAGTAAATAAGCAAGCTTACTTCGTAATTGAGATTGGAAACTCAATCTCGTTATTACACGATTTCTAATTGACTTTGTTATGAAAGCAGTTGGAAAAATATTGAATGTAGTTAGAACCAGTCATAATTACAACTACGATATATTTTTTTCACTGCCTTATGAAAAAGGTATATTTCCTTATTTATGGAAAATGATAATAAAATTAGAGCGTAAGTAAAAATGTATTTTGATTTTCAGGTCGAGCAACAGCAGCAAATGCAACCGAAACCACAGACCCTTCAATCGACAAATACGTATTCATTATTCAGTGGCGGTGCGAACGCTTGGGGAAATAACTGCGGTAGCAACGGTTCGCAAACGTCAAATGTGACACAGGAACAATTGAAAAATCGTTTGAGTCAACAGTCATTGTGGTCTGGTCCGGGTCCATCGCCACTGGAAAGATTATTGGAACAACAGAAATCACTGCGAGAAGGCGGAACTTGAAGGAATAATGGTATCGATGAAACGAAGGATATCGATTTCTGTCTTTTTAATAACGATCGTAATAATCACAGGTACCCAAGTAACACGCGGGGTTTGACATAAAACTAATTTGAAAATAAGCAACAAATAAAAAATGTTTAAGTACGAATAAAGCAAACACGAATTATGAAAACAAATAAGGTAACATTGCTAACTCCTTTTTGTAATATAAGCAAACAAAAATGGAGGATAGATTGTGTAAGAAACACGTATACAACAAAAAATCGTAGAAAAAGAGTAAACCATGGGCTAGAGAGAGAGAGAGAGAAAGAAAGAGAAAGATTAAAAATCACACCCTTGACAAATGCAGAGGGAATGAAAAAATAATGAAACTAAGCGTGATGAACTCCGCTACTGGAAACAATAAGTAACACCTTTTGTTCTTGAATTTGTTTTAATACTCAAAATTTCGTACATTATTCAGCATTTTTTGGATGCAATTTAAGGAACATGACGAACGAAATTGAATTTTGAATCGAAGAGGGATTAGTATTGTGTTGTTTTTTTTCAAAAAACGAAAGTAAATTGCTGTGAGAAGTATTGGAATTAATTAAGAATTTAACAAGGAAAAGTTTGACGACAAACAGCGTGAGGAAAATTAGAAAAAGTAACCAAGAGTAGGACGAAAAGTTTGAAGGAGAAGTTATTCGGTTCGAAATTCTTCTTTTTTATTACATTTTACAAGACTGTAGCTTTTGAAAAATTCGAACATTAAATATGGGAGAAACGTCAGAAGGTATCTTAAAAAAAAAAAACTTTGCAATGGTTTCAAAATGTGAAAGGGGCTGTTATCCAGAGGTAGATGTAAAATAGTCTCCAACGTGTTCACGTGTCTTGAAGTAATTAATTGATCCAGATACGAATTGATTTGCAAGTGATTTCCGTTGTGTGCTAAAAAAGGAAGAAAATAAAATTCCCGTAGGTCGAAGAACCGAATGTAACTTTTACTTCTAAGTTTAAACATACTTATAAAAATATTAATTAAGAAATTTGTTGATTTTGGCGTGTTGGGGGTCTATTTCCACAGAATGGCAAGTACAGGTTGCAGTTGAATAAAATAATGATTCGATTATAATAATGGATTTCGATATAATAATGATTACATATCGGATCGTTGTCGTTAGGGCAATTTTAGAGCACCGCAGGTCTATACGAAGAGTTGATTTTTCAAAAATAGAAAGATGAAATTGGAGAAACTCTGACACTGTTTTTCTATTGTTTCATTTCGAGAATTATTAGAATTTTCGTGGGATCTGAGCATCGGAAAAAATTGCTAAAGAATCTTGTGTGTATTTGAAATTTGGAATTTTCAGAATTGGTTTTTTCTTGTAGCATCAGCGTATTTTAGAAAATTCGTAATTTGGAAAAAGATGAAATGTCGAATAGAAAAATTAAAAAATAATCAGCGTAATTTTTATTTTGCACAATTTTATTATTGTATTGCAATTTTTGTAAACCTTCCCAATGTTCCTTGTAGGTTTTTATAGATCGAAAACAGCAAATGAAATTTCAAGATTTTTTAATATTTGAGAAAATTAAGTCTAAGAATTGTCAAAAGATACGTTGACGCGTTAGAAACCCTGCTAAGACGTTTTGTGTTTAATGGGATTTCGTCTGCCGACTTTGAGGTCGTAGTGAAATTTTTAGAAATATCTTCATGTACCTTTTTAGCGATATGTGGAACAGGAATGTTAGAATAAACAGATTAAACAATTTTTTAAAATGAGATCTGCAACATTCATTTAAATATTGCTGTAAAAATCGCAGTTTCAATTTCCTCCAATTTCTTTAATATTAAGTTTAAACATTCGATAACTTTTTGAATAAATAATACTCGGTATATAAAATTTTATAAGTAAAAAATTTAGTATAGATATCAGAATACACAAACCTGTGATTGACAATTTTAGTATTATCGTAAAATCATCTTAATACTGAGAAATCGTAACAAAACTATTTATTTCTGAAATTCTTTTTATTGTCTGATATTAATCAAAATTGTGGAACATTTACTGAAATAAATTTTCTTAAAACAGAAAGAGGTTTAGAAAAAAAATGTTTAGTCAATAAAAAAAAATTAAAATGTCACAGAACAGTCAGCTTCAAATTTAAAAAGGCCTATGAGGAACCTTGGGAGAGATTCAAAAGTTTTTACTGTGACATGAAAAAAATCGTTTCGATAAGGTGAAATATTGAAAAATGAACACAAAAAGTGAAATAAGTAGATTTTTTAGAACCTGTTGAAAAAAACAGAAGTACAACGAATCTAAAATGCAACTACACACAACTGCTAAAACATGTAATAATTATTGCCTATCTTGTAGTTAATTCAACGTAAGGAAAAAATTTGGTTTGTTATACTCCGAATTCTCTAATTTAACTCCATTTTATCTGCACCACGCACTTATGTGCCACTTTGCGTCAGCCCTTGAAAGAAATATGCAAATTACACGACATCGAAATTTTAAATAAATGTTATGATAATTCCGTTCGGCTACGCAATTTTTTATTAATTGGGAATTAAAATTATGGCATTAAGTTTGGTGGATTGTAAGTTGAGGGTATTTTCTTCTGCTATCAATAGTACTCGAAACATTTTTTTGAAAACGTCAGAAAACATTACCAGCCAGACAACCTGTACTAAATAAATAGAAGCTGATTTTTCTTCTTTAGAGCTAAATGTCAGTTAAAACGGAGATGAAAATATGCAACGAAATTTTGTTGAGATGCATTTTACTGGTTCACTTATTTTTTTCACGAATAAGTTAATTTTAATTCCGAAGTGAAATGAGATATTGTTATACATTAGGACAAGCTGCTATAAGCAGCCTTGCAGGTTTCAGCAAGATAAAGGTACAATTAAATGAGGGATGCAAGTAAAATTGGAAATCACAACCACTTGTGCATCTACGTTTTAATTTTTATTATACCAAAAGTCGAATAGCTACCAAACATTCAAGTATCTGCAAATAAAATTACGTTGAATGAATTATTTTCCTGTGAAGTCATTACCATTCTCCATTGCATGTCCCTCATAGCACGGAAAGTTGCATTGAAATGCTTAAAAAAATATTTTAATTCAATGTACCAAAAATATTTCAAGAAACACTAGACATTTATTTTACATTCTACTATAAAATATTTGAAAAGGGTTTCTAAAACATATTAAAAATGATAATAAAAATAACGTTCTTATATTTTCATGAAATATTTATTAAATCTTTCAAAAATATACCATAAAAGAATTTTCAAATATTTTTGAAATGTATTACAGAAATAAGCTAATTAAAACCTCCAATGAAATATCATGTTATTACTTTAGCAACATTTCAATAATATTTCTTTAGAAATCTTTCAATAATATTTTTGTCTTACTTTTTTTTAATGCTAAATGGATTTTTCAATTTTTTCCTTCTGCGTACATCTCTTTAAAAATCGACTGCTCATTTTGCTGCTGTTTGTAGACTTCCTTCTCCAGCAGTTCGCACATGCGCTGTTTTCTTTTCTTCGTTACTTCCGTTGCATGTCCGTCGCGAATGAAGTCACAGTTTACATTTTGTGGTGCATTTAAAATTTGATTAGAAAAGTAAATGTCTACTCTGAAATTTTTTTATAAGCCTGATAAATAAGACTGACACGTTAAAAATAACATAAAAGATATAAGTATAAAAGGTCTCCAAAAATCGAAAAAAAGATCAAATATTTAAAAACAAACTTCAATCAGTAATAGCATTTCATTGTTGAATGGAACGTATTTGTTTTGGTTTATTACAAAAGCAAACTGCCAAATAAATTATTTGAAATCATACTTTTAAATCAGTAAAAGTACTTTTTCATTAAATGGAGCGTTTCTTTTTCGTCTATGACAGGTGCATTCTGCCAAATACCAACTTTTATCGTTTATCTTTAATAATTTATGTGGTAAGGTGTTAGTGGGTTAATATCATCAGAGAGATTACAGAAAAATCTTAAAGGACAGTAAATAAACGAAGTGTTTACAAAGCTGAGATTTATTTTAATCAATAATAATAACGTTTAAAATAATTTCTATATCTTATAATTCAAATTTTTTTTCATCTGTCGGGTTTTCACCTTTCTCGACGGAACGAGAAGGTTTTTCTTCCCTTTGTCTCATTATCTTCAGAGTCTTTTTAAATTTATACCTCATATATGTTATTTCTTGAATTACACATACCATTTTCCATTGTCTAGGTACGAAACGAAATATCATATAACTTCCTTGGATCTTATTTTTATTTTCGAGAGATTAACTTCAAATCGTCGCGTCTTTCTCAACTTCTTGCAAGTTCCTGTACCAATTATTTACAAACGGCGAAGAGGACAAGAGGAAGCTAATAATTCGTCACCCTCCCTTCCTCCGCACGATTTCTCTCTTTTATTCAGTCGAATGACATTTTTGAAAACCGATTCAAAAATTCAAACGTTCCTCCGCGAATTCATGTTCTCATTTGATTCAGGAAATTACTATTACCGTGTCTCCATTTTAATCGTGGAGAAATTAGAGGAACTCAGGAAAGAAATTTGTTACTTCGTCAGAAACGTTTGAATTTTTAGTCGACAGACTGAAATTCGTGATTTTTGCTAAACACGATTGTCAAACTAAACGAAAATCGAAATTTGTGGAGAATCTTAACGTTCTTTTGTACTTACATTAAACAAAGAGAATATATATTGTCGTAAAAAGAGCTGTGATTGTTACCGTACTTTGTTAAATAAATAGTTACGAGAACCAGACCATCCTTTCCAAAAGAATGGATTCCTATTTTAACTTCATCAGTCGTTTCGAATTTCTAGTTTTCCATTTTCTATTTTTTTTTCTTATTTATTCGATTCGTGTTTTCGATAATTCAACATTTTTTCTCCCACTAAGACATTGCAGACGAGATCGTCAACGATTCGCTGCCCTACCGCTTTGATGTTCCGTTAATTCGATTAAAGTAGAAGTCGTGTATTTATAAATTGCTATTTTTCAAGTAAAACTCCAATTTCTGGAGAAGTGACATTTTTCAACTGGTACATTACAAAACTTAAAATTCAATAAATATCGAAATGAAATTTAACGATTGCGGTATAACAATTTTCTAATAAAAATGTCATGATTTTTCTCTGGGGAAATTGGAACGATAATGAGATCAACTTTATCGAGAGCTTGGTAATAGTAAATTAACTTTTCAGCATTTTCTAATTTGTTGCATAATTATTATTCATTTTTAGAAAATCTTACATTTTCGAGACTGTCGCTGATCTTAATTCATGTTGAAATATATAAATAATTAATTTTATAATTTTGAATTTGTATTTTCCCTTTTTTTCGCAAGTGTTCCTCGATAGAATTTTATTTTCGCACTAATTTTTCGTGATTCTCGCATTAACGGGTTCCAATAGTCAGCGATTCATCATGTACAAAGTTTAACTGACTATTTATTAATTTTTCGGAACTAAGCGGAGACTTTATAGTTTATTCTTAACAGTGAAAACAATAATAAAGAGCGGCAGTAAACAAATGAGAAGTTAGGTTACTGCCAGATGTGATTTTGTTCTAAGAGCCTGAAATATTTTTGTGAATTATCTTACAGAAATTGAAAATTGCTTTTAACCCTTCTCGTTTTTTTTTTTACGTAAGAGTAAAAACTTGAAATTATTATTTATTATAAATAGAACATATTTGTAAGTTTCGCGTGTTTTATTCGCAATTTCATTTATCGGGCGTACGAGTATTTACCGCAAATCGAAACAAAAGCTTAAATTCACCAGTTATTGTGATTTCGAAACGTCAAATTTTTCAGAAGATCATATCTCACTCGGAGATTTTTATCACCTAAAGAAACGATCGAATCAAAAATTGCTGTTCGATATAATGATAAATAATTGTCTTTTTTGTTTCGTACACAATGGCTTTTACGTTTGTGTTTGCGGTATCATTCTTCATTCCCAGTATCGTCCAACACTGCGTTTGTTATTATCATTAAATAACATTTATTGTACCTTAGTTTAATAATAAAAATACCTAAATCACAATATCTTGCCATTTTGAAAATATTCATTCGAAAGCATTGGCGAAGATTTAAATCTTTTCAACGGCTGACGTCTCATTTTCCTCACAATTTATTTGTCAACGATCGCTTTTTATGTCATGCCAATCAACTGTGTCGCTCTTTTTCAAAATTTATTCAAAAAAATATAGTATCATTAACTAGCATTATTTTTTTCAACAGAAATAATTCTGAAATAGTAAAAAAAATGTCGGAAAGTGTATATTGAAAACCCAATATTATTAAATCCATGAAATATAGGAAACAAACAATTCCCGTTATTTTTGTAAGTTACGTATACAATAACTTCGGAAAATTTTTGAAAAAATTTTATGTTTGGAAATTTTTAAACTTACTTATTCTTCAAAAGATTCTATTATTTTTCGAAACTAATGTAAATCAATACATTTGGTTAGTCGATACGTTATAATATAATATTTGAAGTTTCGGTTTAATTAAATGGTTTCTAATTCTAGAAATCATTGTATTAAAAATTCATTAAAGTTCGGTGTGTTAAGTAAAAAAAATTGCACTTCTTAGTTGGATTTATTCGAATCGAAGAATTTTTTTCCTTAGCGTAAAATTGAATTACCAATGTTCTTAAAAAAGTTCGCAACTCGGAGAGTCTGTTATATTTTTCTGCAACAATTTACTTATTTCCAAACTTCCTAAAGAATAGGCTATTTTAAAATTGCTTTAAATACCTTCAAGTAATTTATTTTCCGAAAATTTCACGAACTTACTTTGAAAAATATATATAATTATTAACCTGCTGGCGGCCGGCAACACCACTATAGTGGTGTTGCCATGATTCGAACATATCCGAGGACCATTGGGGGATGATTATATGGAAGTGTTCCACCAAAGTAGGCATGTATCAACGAAAAAAAATCCCGGCCGCCAGCAGGTTAAAAATGTAAATATCTAAGTAAAATTCTGTAAGTTTCATTTTATATTAATCAGTTTCAAGGAATAATTCCACGTTTCACACGAAAAGTAGAAGAAAGTTGATTCCTTTGCGCTTTAAAAATCGTAATTTTCTAAAAAAGAGAACAAAAAATGGATTTTGAAAAATTTCTTTACTAGAAACTTGCAAATTTTAAAATTCGAATTTTCAAAATTTTAAATGTGTTTTAACCTGTAACCTTCTATTTGCTTTCTAATTATTTTATTTCGATACGTGATTATTTGTTCAGGGAGTAAATTCTCATTTTCTTTAGACTTTCTTGATATTTCAAAAGTTTCACAATTTTTAACGCATGATTTTTTTCTTCTTTTACAAAATGAAGTCTCAGGAAAATAGAAATTCCATGTTTGGAGAATTCAACGAATTCATTTTTACCTCCGGGGTAAAAAAAAAGTGGGTTTAGCAAAGAAAGTGATACTAGATTTTTAATTCTGGCCTCTTCAGTATCGGAAGATACGTTTGAAGTAAACAGAAATAAAAATATAAAAAATAAGAATATTTTTTCTATTAACAAGTGGAATTTTCCAAATATGTAATTTAATATTCAAACTATTTTTATTATTTCTATTTTCGGTCAGTTTTCAGTAAATTGTTCTTTTCTTTTTCCTACATTACACGATTGAAAAAAGTCTCAATTTCTCTCTAAATTCAAGAATGCTTGTTTTCATTTAACGTAAGAATTCTTATTTATTTCGATTTTTCTAAAAATAAAAGAATAAAAAACAGTTAAATATACTAAATTGAAATTTCGATGATGTTACTTTTTAAGAAGTATGACAAGAGTTACGATCAAAACTCGTATGTATTCATTCTTTCTGTATACTATTTTTTTTAGATTAGGCTCGAAATGATTTCATATTTTCCTCCTTCTTCTCCCTTTTTTTTATTTCATAGGTACAACTATCTATTTAGCTACCTATAAATCTCGGTTCTTTTAATAATTTCTCTCCGCGTCGCATCTTTCATTCCTGAAATTTTGTAGCTGTGTTCTTCATTGAAATAAAAATATTTCGAAAAAATGAGTCACAAAATAGTTTTAGCTACTCGGCTAATTTGCAGTTGGCTGTTGCTGTTGCGCACTCAGTGCTTCGTGTAGAGCTTGTTGTTGATCCGTCGTTAAAGCATTTATGCATGCTTGGAACATCGACTCGTTACTCTGTTGAATAGAAATAATTAAATACTTGAACGAATTTCATTTTTCATTAATCAAGAAATATAGTATAGAGAAATTACAATGATTTCATCTTTCAATGTTTAGGCCAACAATTTTTCTCTTTAATTAAAAATGCAATGGACAATATTGAGTCGTGAGATATTTGTTATAAACAAATGGAAAATGACATAAAAACATGTCTAGTGTGGACATATTAAGAAAAATAAAATTAAAAAATATTCTACTTTAACAATTTTGACTCACCTGAATTTGTCGAACGATACTAAGAATTCTAGCCATAACTGAATTGTCACCAGGGACAGCTTCTCTATAAAGAGCTTCTGCAAAGAAACTTATTAGTCGTGGTAGGTTTGCGTTATTTGGTCCTAAAACTACTGGATGGTTAGCTTCTATTAGATCGCAAAGATATCCGTAAACATGAGGTGCCTCGTCTTCATCTTCCACTACTGGCAACCAAGATAGCCTGAAAATAGTTATAGAAAAATGAATGTTTAATATTAACACTGTCTTTTCTTAATCCCTTCGTTGTCAAGGGGACCGATACACACAAACAGATTATGAAATTTTAGTGTTATTTAAAATAAAAATTTTCTAACAAATTTTTGATACCAAAAGTAATTTTTTGTCCGACTGTGAAGAGAATTATTGACACAATATTAAATTTCCATGAGCAGTAAATAAAAAATAATTTTCTATTCTAATAAATAGAACAAAAGTTAAAACTAATAAAAAAAACAACAAAGTAAAAAACAAAAAGTAATTTCTTCAAACTGGCTCTTTTGATTCTAATCATGATAATAAAATACAGACAGAAACGGGGAAACTTACCAATGCGGAAGCATTTCATCGACGTTGATTACTTTGTTATTATATTTAAGGATCTTCGTAATAGCAGAAATAGCATTTTCCGTTGGATTAACATTCTCAGATGATCTTGATTCGGGGTCATTGATAACTTCCATTAATCTTGGTAGCGCTTCGGCACAAGCTTGCGCAAAAGCTTCTCCACCAAATTGTCCCAAAACACCACAACCATAGGCGGCAGCTTGCCTAACTTCGGCGGATTTGTCAGAAACATATTCGATCATCGGTCGCAAGAAAAATTCTTGGTATTTTGCACATTCCGGCCCACCGAATTCTATAACGTCGTCGAAAACGCATAATGCCCATTGATGATCCGACCACGGTCTTTCAGGGGCTAATAATTTGACAAAGTAACCACATATTTGATCGAAATACGGGAAGAAGCTTGCTTGGTGTGTCGTAAAAAGTGCATGTAAAATATCCGCAATTTTGCTCAGTGTATAAATATCTTCGTTGTCTTCGTCCGCCAATTGTTCTTCTACGATCTGTTGGTGGAAAACCAATTTTATCAAAATCCTAAGGTACAATAAGATCAAAGTTTTTTTTCCCGAAATATGCATAAAAATCTTTTTTTTGAAGGGGGGGGGGGGGTTAAAATCAGGTTGAAGGTTGATAAGGTTCATTGAGTCACGTGATCTCATATCGCCTTCGTGTCATATAAAAACTAATTTCTAAAAACTGACTTACTTCATCATAATCCTCATCCTTTCGTTTCTCCAATCGTGCAACAGCTTTCTCAAAATGTTGGTTAAGTAATTTGTCAAGAATCCGTAATAATTCTGCCATTGGCTGACTTCCCAGACAACCAGCTCCTAAAGTTTCGATACATTTAGCCAAAGAGAACAATAATTCCAACAAGACTTCCGACTCTGGCTCTGTATCAATTGCTTTAAGTAAGTCCGGGCAAATGTACGCCCACATGCCTTCTAGGTATTGTGGTCCTGGAAATATAAAAAAAATACATGGTTATTCCTACATTTTTTTCACGATCGAAAGAATACTTTCTTTTTTAACACGTTGACTGCCGCGTCACCCATATTCGAGTGCCAGCAAAGTTTCTGATCGGGCCGCGTCACCCGTATTCGGGTGACGCTTATTTGACGACTTGCGAAGGATCGTCGTAGGTATTTGAAAAGGTATTCCACGGGAAGTAAAAAACTATTGAATTGGTGTGGGCACTCGTGGCCTGAAGGAGATTTCAATGGAAATACACGTGGCAGTCAACGTGTTAAATAAAAAATGTACCAATCTGGTTCTCTAGTAACGAAATGCTAAGTGTTTCAATTGAATAAATGATAATCTTAATATTTACTGTATCTTTTAACTATGGGTAAATTTTTATAAAATGAATTGAAAATTATAACATCTTTTTTATAAAATTTTGAATTTCGCATTATTTTTTTAGATTGATAAATTTATAACTTTTGTTATTCTTTTCTTCCTCCAAATTTTATACATTGAGTTTTCTCCGAAATTCATTATACTTAAATTCATTTCTTTTGCTTTAAACTTACTCCCATTGCGCAGTTCAATTTATTCTCGAAAGGATACATAAACGCTCCCATAAATTACCTTTAATTTTCGCGCAGTCCAAAAGACACGGAAGACTTGCAGCAGCTGCAGTTCTCACACCATCGTGGAAATAAAACTTTAACATGGGAACCATAAGCCTAACAACTTCTTCGGCGTAGCCGGCAAAACCTTCCTTCAATTCACGCGCATAACAAACCAACATTTCACAAGCCGACGCTTTATCTTCCAATCCAGCGGTTTTAATACCAAAATTCTGTTGCTCGCCGAGTGAAACGAACTGCCAATCGACATCACCTTCGACACCTTCCATATCTTCATTATCCAACAACGCTACTTCTGGTTTCATAGCAGCCGTACGAAGCACCGGTCCCATTACTAATGGTAAATATTGTTCAAATTGTTTGCCAAGAATTTTGCAAATCCTTGCCCAAGCAGATATCAAATAGCTTGTCTGTGGATCGTCGTCTGGAAGGTCTCCTTCCGTATGTGTTTTTAGTAGCATATCCATAACTTCACTTGCGTCCGAAATAAACTGAAATTTGAGTTTCAACAGAATTACAAAAATGTTTTTAATGTCAATTTGTAAATGATAAAATATTAGATGCATTAACATAAACTTAAATGGCGCATTTAACAAGTCAATTAATTTTATTTTATTTTGTAAATTTGAGTTACAACGGAGATTTCAATGAAATCAATAATAAGTATTCTCTCTTATTATAAATTATTGGTTCATTTTATATTTTAACTCCGAAAGAGAAATTCGAAATTTTTATCTCCAATTCGTCAATGCATCAAGATCCTAAAATTAATGTTACTATCTCGGGATTTCTCAAATCCCGGCAAACTAGGTTTTTAATTCTATTTGTTTTAGGAAATTTCCGAATTTAGCTGTTCAGCTGTTTCTATTCGAAATACTTCCCGCATATCAATTTCATTAATTTAAAATAAATTTTGTTTAAGTAGACTTGGAGTAACTTTATTTACGTATAAATGTAATTAAGTATGCTTATATTTACCTTCTCCGGGCCAACAGCCAAGCCAATAAGACTAACACACTCAATCGTTTTCCCCCTTAACATTTTATGTTCCTGTTGATTTGCATTCTGTATAATATATTTTAAGCAAGGCATCAATCTATCGTAGTAAGTAACGAACTGCTCCTCGCAAGTGTCGGCTACGGAAGCAATAGTCGTAACTACCTGAAATTACGAGGGAGAAAAAAACATTATTGTTAATAAAATTTATAACAAATTTAGGAGAAGAATTATAATAATTATCAATGTTTTAAATACAATATCAAGAAAATAAAGGATTATTTACTTGTTCTAAGACCAACTTCGTTCCCTTTTCAACTAATTCCTGGAATTTCGCGGTAAGAATCGATTCCAATTTAGCCATGATTGCATCCAAGTAGGGTGTCAAAATATTTTTCGGACAATCTTCGCTGAAATTTACTAGAGCGGCCCCAGCGTGTGCTTGTACCCTTGGATTTGCATTATCGTCCAAAACCATCAACAAACCGGGTATAACTTTATCGTGGAACTTCTTTTCGAAAATTGGTGCGAAGTCCGTTGACATTTGTCCCACAGCGTTGCAAGCTGCGTATCTCACTCGTGGATGCTGCAACATTGAAGTTTAGAATTTTTTTTCAAAAATTGGTCAACGATAAAAATACATTTTTTTTTCTATTTACATAAAATTACATTTAGCACATTCAAGATCGCTAATTTTCACTTCCATAATTGAAAGTTGAAAAAAGTAAAGAAATTCAAAATCTGTCATGTGGACAAAGAAGTCTGAAGATTAGGGAAATGGTTTCGGTAACATAAAATGACAATAGATTTGCATTAGCGGCTGCAAATGGGTTAAAATAATATGTGTAAATCAGATACTTTCAAGTGAATTTTATTAACTTTTTTTGTATCTAAGGAACTTAATAGACAACTCAGTTTTTGGCAACTTTGAAATTTTTTCGGACTTGTAAAACTATATGCATATGCCTCTTAATTCCAAATACTTGATAATTCAAGGCACTATATTTTTAATGCAATGCTGTAGTTTATGAAACAAAGAGTATTTAACCCTTTGCACTCCGTTTCCCTTTCTAAGAGGATATAATAAGTGTAATAAATGACTCTCGGGTTCAATTTAAATAAGTTATACGACGAAAATAACATGTTTAGTCAACATCTTAAAATAACAATCTTCAAACTTGTAGGGAAAAAACCAGCAATAATTTTAATATTTTCTTGCATGTGTGTGTTCTTATACTAAGACTACTTCTTTAAAAGTAGTCAACTCTCAATAAGAACGTCTGAAAGAAATGATTCCCATACCCTCTCTATCAAAACGATAGATTGGGGGAATAGTTTTCTATCAGTTTATTCTACCACGAATGTAACGCTTTCAACTGAAGAAATAAAAGCTGATCGCTGACTCCATTCGTGGAAAGTAATTACGAACTTTGACTGTGGTGTCCAGACTTAAAATTCGTCGCGTTTAAAATTTCAAGCCACGCATCTAACGAAGTAAAGCGTACCACGTACGTGTGCGTATCTTTTTTTTACGGTCACCTTTTATCGGAATTCTTTATATATAAGCAAATCAGCATCACTTCATATACAAAAGTGATTAAAATAACAAATAAAGTCTCGATAAAAAATTACTGTTGCGGACAAGGTACGTATATATGCCATCGACTTACATCCTTTATAAATCAAGCTAGGGTCGTCAGATCTTAATAAAATTAGAAACACAGGAATATATAAATATACTCTCCAGTTTATACCGTATGAATGAATATCAGGTAGGATTTTGAAACTTTAAATGTCAAGATATATATAAAAAAAGGAAAAAAAAGGATATATTCTGAAGGTATTTGGTTCAGAAAAAGAATGTAAAGATTTTCAAAAAACCTTCATTTAGTAAATATGTTAGATTCATGTTCTTTTCAACCAATTCTTAATCTTTTTAGGGAAAGGGAGTTCTGACGACAATTCTTTAATTACTGCAATTTCCATGTTGTAGATATTTTAAAAAATTCTGATAACAGTAAGAAAATTCCATGCCTGTGGAAATGCATCTAACGCGAAAAAGACAATTCGGGGATCAGCCAACGATTCAGAACATTTCGGCATCTTATAGAAAATAAGTCAACGATGATTCATCGTCTATTTAAAAAATAGGGACATCCTAAGCACGTGATCATGATAAGGAAGCCGTATAGCTGTTTTAATAGATCGCGAACGTTTGTTCTAAAACAATTCGCATTCTAAATAAAGAAGAACTTTCAACTACAACTTAACAAAATTTTTAATTGCAGGAAATTACTGCAAGAAAATATGAATGTGGTAGCAGGCGTAATTATGTCGTGCAAAAGACATAAAACTTTCTCTATTTGCTGTTAAATTTTACGGAGCGCAATTTTTCTGTTACAATTACAACTTCAAAATGAAACCACTAAATGTAAATCTACCACATCCTATATATGATGGATTATAAAAGAAGTAACAGCAGTAATTTTTTTCTATGAAAGAAAACTCACCGGGTCTTGTAAGTATTGTATCACCCCGTCCATAATCTGTGGTAGAATTGCTTCCATTTGTTTATGACATCCTTCACCGACTGCCGATATTGCCATTAATGCAGCATGTCTTCAAAAATAAAAAGTGAATGTAAAATTTATAAGATGATATTACCATTAATTGTGGAAATGCTTAAATCTTTTTATTAAATAATTAAATACATTTATTATAATGAAGATTGGATATATAAACAATTGGTAAATTATTGAAAGAAATTAAAATTCTCAAAATTAAGATTCCTAGAAATTCTAGTTGCTTAAAGTACTTATTTAATTCCTTTAAATTTTACAGATTAGAAAAACTGTAATTTTGAACACAATTATTCGGATTTTTATAGAAAATAATGTTTGAAAAATAGAAGCATACACTGTACCTGTATTTCCAATCACTGTTGCTCAACATCGAAGGTATATTTTGTACAATTTGTGGTAACATAGTTTTACCACCAAGACCACAGGCCAGCCTGTCTAAAGCACTTTCAGCAACAACGTTATTACTGTCGTTGTCTTCTTCGATGATTTCATCCGAAAAACTCCATTCTTCATCTTCTTCAAGATCTGTCATCATTTTTAAAA
The DNA here is from genome assembly GCA_949825005.1 of Gasteruption jaculator. NCBI lineage: Eukaryota > Metazoa > Arthropoda > Insecta > Hymenoptera > Gasteruptiidae > Gasteruption > Gasteruption jaculator. The sequence continues at coordinate 11,464,142 of OX463762.1, forward strand.
CTAATGGTACTAAAGAAACGATATATTTCCCACCAACTTTGCGTACCATAGCTGGTGCTGTCTCGGCTAATGTAACCAATACTTCCAATGCCAACTGCCTCCAAGAGTCTCCCATTTCTTCGTTCGAAAATATTTTCATACACATTTCCATAATGTTTTCTAATTGTGGTCGTAAAAATCTTGGAGTCGATTCCGCTAAGTCGATTAAAACTTTTAATAAAGCTTCATCCTCTTGCTTTTCAACCGATTGAGCTGTTACTTGTACTACGGCTGGTAATAATTCCGAAAAATGTTTTTGTATATTTACTTCTTTGTCATGTAATGCAATAAATGCACCTATTGCTCTAACAGCTTGAAATCTAACCTGGAAAAAAAAAATTACGAATTATAAATTAATTTCACAACTGATATAGAATTATAAACTAGGTCTAGTGGCATAGTTATTTCTTTAACTCTATAAATATGATATTAATATTGTTCTTGTATGCTTCGTATCTGTCTGTAACTTATATCTTGAGAAATTACAGTCATCAGAAAGCCTCGATCTAAAATGATCTTAGTTTAGGGAGCCTTTGTGACGTCGACTGTTTTGTTTTCTTAATTCGACGTGTATCGAATCTCCCATTTGTGAAATTAAATACAGAGTGTCTCGTCGAAAAAATACCATTTTGAATTAATTGCTATTATCATTCGTAGTAAACAACGTTTCAGAGAAAAGACGAAAAGTTTCGTAGGGGTGCATTTTCTCATGTTTTTAGTCTGCTGACCATACCCCAAGAGTGAACTATAAGCAATTGATACAATGTGCGCAATCGAAAGTAATAATTGAATGGGTCACCTCAAAAACGTAGTAAGGTACAAATTGCAAATTGTTCAAAAACCCCCGAAAATGAAAAAAATAACCTAACGGATTTTTTTAAACAATGTTTTTTGAATGGATGGATTTTTTTTAAAAATCCATCAGGTTATATTTTTCATTTTCGGGGGTTTTTGAACAATTTGCAATTTGTACCTTACAAAGTTTTTGAGGTGATCCATTCAATTACCACTTCCTCTTCTAAGATGAGTTTTGAAGATGATTTATTATAATATATTTTCTATTGCTATATTTTTTACAGAAGCGTGTTACATTATAGATATTTAAAATTTTTTAAAAATAGGATACTAATTTTTGTACAGTAAATTTGTCTTAACTGTGTTTCACCAAGGATGTTCTTTTATGAATTTACTATTTTACTCCTTTACTTAAAAAAATTTAATAACATCAGAATGTACTTCCCTGGGAACCATTAAACTTTTATTAGAAACATTGTCCGCCACGGATAAAAATAACGACGTGAAAGAAAGTGATAAAGTCAGCTGAGGCATCCTGCATAATGAACTCTATACTGCGAATAATACTCTAATGGTTTTATTATTAAACAAATTTTATATTAAGAACCACATTTAAAATCGCTAAAGATATACTGTTCCAAAGAAAAAAAGGTTTCTCGAAAAATTACAATTTAATATTTCTAATTTTATTTAAAACTTGAATAAGAAATGCTTATTTTTAAGTTATATCATACCGAAAATGCAATTCAGAACAGAATTTTATCGATGATTGTGAGGAAAGTAAACTAGTTTTGAATTTTACAAATGTTGTTTCGTGGATGTTTTAAATTCTAAATTTAGCTGGTATCGCATTTGTCAAGTACTATCGTAATATCTTTCTCAATGCTATGATGAAATTCTTACTTCGTAATTTGCACTATCCATTAAAGACTGCTGCAACATTTGCTTTATCAAATCTAAATAATTTGCTTGTTGGTTTCCGAAAACTCCTGGGACGGATCTGTAAAATGAAAAATGCTTAATTTTAATCGTTCGCAGATCGAATAATATAATTCTCCTGTTACTATGTTTCATGTAGCAATGGAACAATTGATAAATAATACATTGATAATGATTGTCACGTACTTGAACTTTCTAATTCATAAGTTATTACTTTCATGATGTGTGACTAAAAGGTTTAAAAAATTAACCAAATTTTACGTTTGATTTCTTCTTTTTGTACGTTTCTATACTTAGACTAATTCTTTTAGTAAAATAGTCAACTCTCGATAGAAACTTTTGAAAGAAAGTATTCTCGAACCCTTTCCATCAAAACGATGGATCGGAAGAATGTTTTTTCTCCCAATTTACTCTACCACGAATGTAACGCTTTCAACTCAATAGATATTAAAGTTGACCGCTGACTCGATCCATGGATAGCATTTTTTTTTAGGGTCAAGCATTTTTTAAGCTTGCAACGTAGTTGAATACTTTAATTATTTCATTATCTTTCGTAAAACAGTAAGTGCCTTGTAATTTTCCCTAAAAAGGAGAAAATGACGAAGAGGGTATATTTTCATATAAAATAATTAGTTGAACTGATTGTTAGAAGTTCAAATTAAGTAATATTTTGTTTCTTGCATGATAGCATTATTATAAAAATGTTAATTTATATCCATGCTGTTATCAGAATTAAACAAGTTATTAAACTTTTAACTAAACAGACTTTTCAAAATATTGGTGGATTTGTCGAACAAAGTTTTTTCCGTATATCTGTTGAACACTGACTTTATCGAAAATACCCTCCTTTATTTGTAACGTTATTCGCGCTATGTTCGAAAAGTCTCAAATCTGACCTATTTTAAATAAGTAATTTTCTCTGCTGAAATTCACATATTCCTTTTACAATCCTAATAAAAATTTACCGAATCGAAAACACAACTAAATGAGATATGTGAGATTTTTTGCTAAAATAAGTGCAATTTTTTGCAATGCAAAATGCTTACGTGAACATTCTAAGTGCGCTTTCTTTAAGCGCTGGTACTGGTCCATTAGCACACTGAAATAGGAACTGAAGGAATTCTGGCCACTGGTTGTTACCATCTTCGTCTATTAAATTACGAGCTACTTCCGCTGCTACTTCGCATACTTTTCTCCTAATTGTATCAGTTTGTTCAGTTTGAACTGACACAAGTATCTGTTCTTTCAACTGTATCTGAGCTTCAGGTGGAATCTGGAAGCAAAAAGACGAGATAATTTACGATATGTTCCAAATATTTACAAAAGGAATCAAATATTATGTTTTACTACATTTCGAAGATACTTGCTTTTGGATAAAATTCTGTGAATTCCGATGAAAATAGCCGCCGTAACAGGACCGCTGCCATGGCTCGCATCTCTTCTGCGAGTGCCGCATTGCAAATGGATCTTAACAAAAAGGTGACTTTGCTCTCGACTGGAAGATTATTGTATGCCTCCTGTAAAAAAAAGAATAGATTAAAATAAGTATTATTATTTATTGTCAGAGTAGTTGTGATTTATTTGAATTGGATCTATTTAAAATAGAGATGCCAAAGAACAGATTCCACTTTCTACTTAAAATGTCTGGTTCTGAATGTTATGTTGCATTTCGATTTAAATAGTTTTTTATTTCAATTTTCTAGTTTTTAACTTCATCCAATTTTTATCACCTCGATTAACTTTTGTTAGTTGTACGAGGAGACTTTTAACTGGCTCTGTTAAAATCCAAATCATACAAGTTTTGGTTACAAATCTTATTTACCATAATGGATCATTTATAAGATGAGATATCATATATAGTTTGCAAGTAAAGACAAATAAAAGAATTGAAATAAAAAACTGTATTTTGTTTCAAGAATTAACTCGACGGTAGGTACTTTCCACAACATATTTTGAAAGTATTTTTCAAAAGCATTTAGACTTTTACATTTACAGTTGAAAATAATCGTACATTTAATAGTTTTATTTTAAAAGTAGTGAGACACTCAATTTGTATATTTCTGACCGTCAGTTAGGGAACAACTTATACTGTTGGGAGTTTGAAACTTTTCAGAATAAAGTTTTGAGGGGTTGCGTAATTAATCTACGGTTAAAAAGGCCGTGATTAAATTCCTATAAAGGCGAAGTATTCTCATTGTAGACAAAGTTTTACAAAAGCACACTGTACCTATTTTATTATATAAGATTGTACACCATCGCTGTCAAGACCTCAATGTCAGAATTAATTAACAAAATTCAAGTTTCTATAAAGTTTAATGAGAATTATTAGACCAATTTAATTTGGTGTGAATTCGAGTAACAAAGTATTCCTAAAATACATTTTTCATTTTCAAGTTAACATTAAGATATATCTATCTCAAATTAAATTGATAAAATAATTAATTTATAATGTGGCCAATTAAATGGAAAGCTTGTGCATGGAATGCAGAAAAAGAGATTCTCTTTTTTATTATTCAAGTCTTGGAGCATCAAGAAATAACAAACAAATAATAAATAAATAGTAAGTAAATAATTTTTGTTTGATAACTAAAGAGTCTCTTTATAATTATTAAGCTACAAAATGCACATCAGGATTGAAGAAAAAGAGTATGTTCTCCTTAATGAAAAATTAATAAGACATTTTTACTTTATTATGTTACTTGTTGCTTTATAAAACCATATTAACTCTTACTTACTTATGGAGCAACTAGAAAATAAAAACCATAAACCGGCACAGGTCTTAATAACAACCTGAAAAATCCAGGTGCGAGAATTAGCTATCACGTTATTCTTGTAAGATTAATTAATTCATTTTCTAAGTAAAAAGCGAATAACTTTATTGGAAGGAAAGATAACTTCATTTAGTGTAAATATGGAATCTAAAATTCGTTGTCGTCGCCACATTGACCTCAGAGTTTTTTTAAATTATTTCAATATTAAGTAGAAGTAAATCCGGGATGATAAAGCGGAAAATGATATCATAGGGTAAAGATACACTTAGTCTTTAAGACCGAAAGATACGTCGAATTAAAATGAATCCTGTTTATATAATACTTGTGCAATAAATGGGGTTAGTTAAATTTTTGCGTAGTAAATTATGAATAAATAATCTTCTAATAACGATATTTGAAACAATTTAATTGTTTCAAACTTGGAGTGCTACAGAATTGTATGTTTCAGTAGTGGTTCATAACTTGTGCACTGAAAAAAAAATACTCCAGAATTCAACAACATTAGCACAATTGGAGAAAGTAAAATTCATTCGACAGCAATAACAATGCGTCAAGTATTCGATAGATTTGTTCAAGAAATTTTAAAGTTGGTTCAGTGACAAAATTAAATAGAACAACAACCATCATATGTTTGTGGCGGCATGTGACGATTTTGTTCTTGAACCAATAATATTTTTTTTCTGAATAGCAATTTGAATTGTATTAATATTATGGATTGTATTTATTATCATTAATTTTATTAAAAATTATACTAACAAAATTTATTAATAAATAATGTACGAGAAGATGTAAGACGGTGATTTAAAATAATTAAAGCCGTTTGTTTTACATGTTTTATAATCTTTTCGAGGAGGGAATTGTAAAAAATGCTTAATTCCGAAACATAATGTTTCTGAGCAAATCTCTTTACAGTTCATGGTGACTTTAATTCTGAAACATAAAAATTCTAATTTAAAAAAATGTCCTTGAAAAAGCATTACAGTTCAGACAGTTTAAATAAATACGACCTAATATGGTACAAGTTTTCTAAGTCCATTTTGGTACTCCTTGTGCTACATAATTAAAAATATCTACTCTAAATGTTTTTACATCATTTCAATATATGAGTAATACTTTCTTAAAAAGAGTTATAGAATAATTATGTCATTATGTCACGCAATAGCTAGTATATGAGAATAATATTTCCAAAGCTAAGATAACGGCATTATTAGAACTTTTCAGTATCTATGCATGCAATGCACATAGTTGCATATACTTGTGTTAGAGGACACAAAAAAAATAATAGAACATTATTAACACTATTTCTACAGAGTAACTACACGTAATCAAAAATTCAAAATAAAAAATATAGAATTATAATTAAAATAGATTTTCTTAAGTAATTCCAAATTTGGTACAGACGCATATTTACTCTACTAAGCACCTCTTGTTTGTTTGTTTCAAAAGAAGATTAAATTAAACCTCGAAAATAATTGTAAATTAAAATTCTAAAAGGTGTCTTTTGACACCTTTGGTAGTAATAGTGTTAAAATCTCTTGAATGACCAAATAATTGATGAAACATATAAATTTTTCCAATATTCAGATAATTTTTAATATTATGGATAATACGTAACCATATTATAATGATACATAATATTATTGGTTTTTTGCTTGATATTCAAATTTATGTAAAACAAATTCACCATTTTGTTAATATTTTGTTACAATCTCAAATCATAATTTAAATGAATTTAATCTTTCCTGTAAATTCTTAGAATTCCTGAGTCGAGACGACTCGAATGTTGAAATAGCTGCAATCTGCTTAGAGACTACCTTAGAAAAAATAGAATTGCTTCAATTTCACTTTACTGCATAAGAGAAAGATGTAATCTTAAATTTATAACGTTTAGTATTGCATCACATTTTCAAAGTCTAACTTAAGCACTGTCATCAAGATGCATTTATGATAATTCCAGTATGCAATTTATTTCTATTTGATTAGATTGTTAGATACTTATACAGTTTTCATACTTTACTCATATATGATTATAAATTTCATAGGTAATGAATTAGTTGAAATATTTAAAAGAACAATGGACAATATCATGAAGTCTATTTGTGTAAACAAGCTGAAGGTGGTCATTGTGATTTTTCTTTTATTTGATAAACAGAAAATATAAATACTAGATTAATACGTTTATCCGTAAAATCACAAAAATATTCCATTTGGTCCGAAATTATAAACAAACCACATCAGGAAGTTAATTTTGCCTCGCCCCCTATGAGTCATAAATATAAACTTAAATTGGAATTGGTTGCCACATGCCCATGTGTTATTTTACCTCTACAATTCAAATTCAGAGTAGCTCAACCACTGGAAATCAAATTTTGCCTCGCTAAGTCAAACTTTTATCATCTTTTCATTAATGATGATGATAATAATAATAATAACAATAACAATAATGTACTGTTGCTGTGAATTCACTAAAATAATACTAAAAATGTTTAATGTACAATAACATACAGGAAAGCATAAAAAATATATTTCCAAAACGAAATATCTGAAATGTGTAACTAGAGCTTCTGGATCAAACCGAATCAGGGGAGTTAGTTGTGTCTCATCCTGTGCTTAATTAGTATGAACAAAAATTTTTGTCGACTTGAGAAATCTTAAAAATTGATGTGATTATTCGTTGCACCTTGTGTATTTTCTAATTTAAACGATGGAAGGAAGACGTTCCGTTAGGCGGGAAAGCTGGATTTACCAGAACTGAATCACAATTCTACTCAAGCCCACGTGAAGATATATACCATTGAGTCATACCTACATTTTTTGTAGGCTCCTTATCTTTATAAAGGAGTTTTCAATAAGGACGATATGATGTTAAAATGAAGTAAAACAATAACCAGTTAAGATAAAACCAATTTTTTCTTATTTTGAACCATAATGCACAACAATTATGTATAAAACATGATTTTATTGCCCACCTCAACTTTGCTTATAAGAACAAAGTTGATGAACACAGTTTTCAATCACTTTGTTCAATATATTGACTCTAATTTCATTTTAACTTATAATTGCAGCTGTTGAAGTTAACAATTTACCAAACTTCTGTTACAATAAGCGATAGTAACACCAGCAGTGTGATAAGTCTGACCGTTTTGTTCGAACCACACGTCATCCGGTTATGGCCACATGAAATTTGGTATCATCGATCGATATCGCTCATCATTCCCTATAACTGCATCTCCTGCATCATTCTCAACAAAATATGGTTTGATGATGCCACCACACTATAAACGAAATTACACTGTGATCTTTCATGGATACAAAGGCTTTCTTTGAATTTTCTGTGCATTCATGAAATTAGAGCCTATATATTGAACGTAGTGATTTAAAATTCAGTTTATCGAGTTTGTTCCTGTAATAAAATTGGAGGTGAACATTTGAACCGTTTATTTTGAAAGTGGTCTAAGTCCATTTGTGAATTTTTTGTTGTTAACTGTAGTAATATGTGCCACTTGATATTAGCTGTCATAAAAACATTTTGCAAAATTTATAAAAAATTGGACTTAGGCCACTTTCAAAATAATCAGCTCATTTAAATGACGTTATATTCCTGGTAAAAAGTTGTTACAACTATTTATTTAAAAAGCTGCCGAAATAACAACTAATTAAATAAGAAAGATAACTTATAACGTTCATTATTGAATAAAGTATAGTAGATAACTATGAAAAGTTATATATTTTTCCTAAAAAGTATGGGACTTGAATAATAGTAGTTTATTATAGAATCCAGTAGTTAGAAACAGAGAATTTGTAATATTGTTTCAAAGATTGTAATTTTCATAAAAATGGTACCAACTTTTCAAACAATTATTACAAACATCTTCTCAAAACACGAGTTTATAATCCACGAAAAATTTGGAGTTTTTTTACAAGAAACGACGACTATTTTGCTTTATGCTTACAAATCACAAAGGGAAACGGCTGATGAAAATCTGTCATTAATTAGTAATGTCAAAAATAATTATTTTTATGAAAAAATGCAATTTACTATTTTTTAAAACTTAAAATGATTGCATGTTGCAGCAAGATGTACAAATTTTCTGTTAAAAAAAAGTAGGAATTTTTATGAAATTCGAAAAGTTGTAAGTGTTCACACTTCAGCATAAATTATAAATATGAAATAGACAAGCATGAGGCATTTTTTTGCCATGGGTTCCATACATAATTATCATTAGGTTCCAAAATCAAAATTAAAAAAAATTTATTCTACTTTAATTCGTTGCTGTTTTACTTCATTTTAATATATTGTTCTTATTGAAAAACTTTTCATATCTATATGTATATATCTATGATGCGTCGGTAGTGCCCGGCTTAGCCTTATACCTGCTCCTAAATGCATTCAACTCACGAGTTCTACTATTGGTTACCCGGTATTGGAGTCGCTTTAGCATGCTTCTATCGTCGTCGAAACAGCGTGTGTCTTTGTCTAATCGCTATTCCCTCTCTCTCGACTCTCCCGAAGTTTGGCGGCACCGTTGCGACACCATTTTGGAAGAAACTCGGATCATGGCTCGGAAGGAAAATAAGAGGAAAAAAAGGGGCGGAAAAAACAAATAATGTGAAATTTTATTTGTTTCCGCGTAACGGCGAATAAAAATGAAGCCGAGTCGAGCTTGAATGGGATTTTACAGTCGCGGTATCGGATTTGGACGTGAAAAAAAAAAATCGGCACCTCGTGGGCCGAGGAATCTCTGACAACACGTTGGCAACGTGCTCGAAACGCGGTTCCGCGGACCCGCAGATCCCGACAGTGTCAATTTTTATCAATTCCACAGCTCACTAGTAATCGCCTTTTTCGTACGTACCTCCGCTTGCGTTCGTACATCATTGTCCGTGCTAAGAAGCGTGCTTAAAAGCTGTTGAAATTGGTCAAGGTCTGCCGCCATTGTCGCCGAACAGAATAAAACTCACATACTGTGCACACCACACACTCTTGCTACTGCTGCCTCTGCCAGCTACACTATTTTTTCCAGCCAGCCGAGATCGTCACTTTCAATGCTGCCAATTCACTTCTAGAGGGTTTCCTCCTAGGGTCTCTACCGCTACGTCATTCAAAATGGCGGAAGAGTTCCCCCGTGTCTAGGGAAAGGGGGAAATTTGAAATCCGTAGTTGCTTTCCAGAAGTTTTTATTTCCAAGATCGCCAAATATGAAACGATTATTTACTTTCAGGAAAAATGTATAATAAACGTGTTTTTGAATATTCATTACAACTGTTTATTAATACTTTGCACTCAATTGACACCGCTACGACGACGTTTTAAATGTAAGGTATTATTCTCGGAATGAAAAGGTTAAATATTCATTAACTACTATAGAACAATTTTTTAATACATAATTTATTAAAAATTAGTTACTTATATATTTTTATTTTTTTTCAAAAATAATAAATTACCCCTTTTATGCCTATAGAAACATTTGTAAAAATTGTTAGATAATACCTTTGCTAATATTCTTAGATAGAATAATCGAAAAGATAACTAAATTTTTATTTCATATTTTTCCGAAAGCAAACAATCGTTTCATATTTCGTAACGTGATTCTCTTTCACTAGATATGGGAACCAACGGCCGTTATTTTATAGGGACGTAATGGAAGACCGAAGGAGGAAACTCTCCAAAAATGTGTTGGCAGTAAGTCCATGGTTGGCAGCATTGCAAGTGACTTGACTGAACAAGAAATTACTTTTGATACGTGTTTTTATTTATACTTTTCTGAAAAACAGATTCAACATCAAACAATATCCATAGTGAATATTAACTCTTTTTATTTCGAGAATAATATTTTAGGTCGGGTAACGGTTTACGTGATCTATAAACGTTACGTTTAAGGGTGGAATAGGGTGGTCTAGAGGTCACCCCTTTTCCGTAAACCGTTACCTGCATGCCGGGTCTTACATTTGAAAAGGCGCCGCAGCGGCGTTAACCGAGTGCGGTCGGTTAATTATCAGTTTTAATGAATATTCAGTAACAATTCATTCTTATTACATTCTTCTCCTAAAAGTTAATGATTAATTCATATTTCGCGATGTTACGAGTATTAAAGTTTGCAAAAAAAATGTCGTTTTCAAATATCGCTTATTCTATAGACATGAAGAACATCCTCCGCCATTTTGTAGGATGCTGCGATAGAGACCGTATGAAAACTAAGAACTGACAATGAGTTAGTAGCAATAAAGGTGCGAGCTTTTATTATTAATAATGTACTTCATATTGCATATATTTCCGACATTTTATGGAAAATTTTAACGAAGATTAAAACATTGAAAGTATAATTGAAAATGGCCTATGAGGGTCACTTTTGACTTTATGATAGCCATAAATGGTAATACGATCAGTAGTGAATAATCGTTTCACATTCCGCCATGTTGCGAGAACTAAATTTTGCGAAAACAAATACCGGTTTTAAGTATCGCTTTTTCTTTAGGCATGAAGAGCATAGCCCGCCATTTTGTGGGACGCTACGATAGAGACCGTATGGGGAAACTCTAGAACGGAATTAGCAGCAGTAAAGGTGCGAGCTTTTTTTTTATTAATAATTTAATGAAATATTGATTTGTATATATATTTATTTCATATTACAATTATTTCGTACAATTGACCGAAAAATTGTAACGGAGAATAGCACAGTGAAAATGTTGTTATACCTGTGGAGGCCACTTTGATGGTGGCCACAAACGGTTACACGATCAGTAGGGATTTCCTTTCACATTTGAACATACAATATTTATTAGAACATACAATTATGTATTTATTATTACAACAGTACTAGTAAAAAAATTCTTTTAGTAGTTTATCTATTGATAGATTTTCTTGAAAAGTGGACAATTAGAGATAATAATTGTTACAGGGCAGTTGAAGGAAGTTTTAAATTTATGTCAATTACTAGATAATTTTTTTAACGAATCTTATATTTTTTTATTACTTTGATGCTAGTAAATAATAGCGCTGATCATTAACGCCAAAACAAATGATGAGATAGATAGTTGTTTTTCCTCTAACATTATTTATTTTTCATGTTTCATTATTATGATTTTGTATTGCTGAGAAAATATGTAGGAATTAATATGTGATAATAACTCATACATTAGTTTATTCAGGATAGATTATTACGAAAGTTCCTATGAAGGAAACATCTTTTTTGAATCAGCAACATGCAAAAATATATATTTACGACTGTTTAGATCCAAATCAATGTTTCATCACTGTTGATGGTATTATGATTTTTCTTAAAGTAGTTATGCAAGTATAATAGGGATAACTTGATAAACAGATTACAAAGCTAATTGCAGAAGTGTCTTAAATGGACATTTTAAAATAAATCATGATGTTAGGAGTACTAAAAAATTGCAATAATGTAGCGTTTTTTACGATAAACTTTCTACTGAATTGTGCGTCAGCAACATAATCTTATAGATTAACTTTATTGTTAGCATTTTTGAGGAACATTTTATTTCAAATCTTTTTCTGCTAGAGTGTCCCCATTGATTATTGCTGCCACTTTATCAGATTCCAATATTGTCCTGTGATTGCCTTCCACAGTATAAATTTCAACCTTGCCTTCTGTGACCTAAAGAAATAAAATAAGACAGTTATAGTTAAAAAATTTACGTTCCTCTTACTTTTTAAACCCAAATATTAATTTTGGTGTAAGAAATTTGAGTGTATTTATTTCAGGAAAATATGTTATTCTTAAGATTCTGTAAAATTTTCTATGGATTACCTTTTTTGTTTTTACAAAAGTATTATTTCAAATTGCATAAACAATCTATTGCACCAAAAGCAAAAAAATGTACTTTTTATAGGAGATATATAAATCGTTTGAACAATGCTTGTTAGAGTTTTAAAATTGTGATTTTGGAATTTATATGCATTCTAAAATAAAGTTCCGCATATAGTTTTGTTATGCAGAAATATTTTAATTTATTGTAGATGATTAAATAATGTCACTTGCAATAATTTTACAATTATTGCAAATAACTTACAAGTTTTTATTCAGTTAGTGTGACATGATACCTCTTGAACTTAGGCAGTAATGTCTAACTAATGTTTTAAGTTCTCGAAGAACCATAAGTCTCGACATTTCTATTTATCTTCCTGTGAAGGATGATTAGTAGAAATGATAATGATAAACACTCATATGACTTCAAATTGAAAGATTATTGAAGCGAATCACATTACCTCATGCAGTCCGTAATCTTCCGACGAAGAATTTATTATTGGCATTGTAGGTTTAATAAGTGTAATTGGGGATTTAATGAGAATCTTCTCTTTTTCAGAATATTCCAGTATAGCTATAATTCGTTTGTACACAGCTGTACAAAAATTGCCAAGACCTTCTAGTGACAATGTATCAGAAATTAATGGTACAAGTTGTAAGAATGTGTTTAATTTTTCGTTCCACGTAACGCAATCAACCATTATTTCTACCAGCTGTAATATAAATGATTAGCTACTTATTATTGTCGTTCTCAATTTTTTCAAAAGTAAGGGTAGATGCTATTCATAGAAAAACTTTTACAACTGAAAGCGTTAATTACAGTAACTACTACAGTATGTATTTTTTACTAAAGTAAACATTTGTTGAATCTTATAAGATAAGAGCATGAAACACATTATTTCTATTTCAAAATAGTTTGCATTTTTAAAAAATACATCAAAGTAAGTAAATAAATTTTGAATTAGGACAAATTTACTTACTTGAGCACTTATCTCTGGAGCTATCTTATCCATGAAATTTACTAAAATCATTGTTTCAATTTCTGAAATCGACATGGAAGGAAGCAAGCATTCAGCTATGGATTTAAAGAGTTTAGGAGATCCATCAATTAAAATTATTCGACCCTTGAATCCTTCGCTTTCAAACTTCCTTGCTAGTTCAACTGCTATCAGAGAACCAAAGGAGTATCCAATAAGTGTGAAATCTTTACGTCTCTTGCATCTGCCAGTTATAGCCTGTACAAAATAAATTGGAATTTGATCACTGGCACTGATATATGTTAATTGAAGTTAAAACCTTAAGTAAAAAATTGTTACTATGCTTACATGCCAGAATTTATTAGTTATTTTTTCAATATTCTCCAAGTTTTCGTGTTTAACTCCAAGTTCTAGGCAGGTGGCTGGATTTCTAATTTTTGGTACAAGTGGTTTAAGGAAATCACCAGAACCTTCAATTCCAGGAACGATAAACATTTCACTTCCTGTCGATTGGTTTTGTGTTGGTAGTTCTAAGCATATTCTGGTAGGATGTAAATAATTTTTGCTCGTTATATCCACAAATGCTTCCAAACCCACTCTGCGTTTTTCCTCAACTTTTTTAACAGAGCCATTTTCCTTGTTATTCGATGTCTTATCTAATTCTTTAAGTTTCTCAAAGTTTAACGAACGTATCTCTTGTGGTGACAAGAAAATTTCAAATTCGCGTTCCAAAGTTTGTTTTATTTCTACCGCTGCCATAGAATCCATTCCAAGTTCCGTTAGTGACACTTGTGGACTAATTGATTTTATATCTTTTATTCCTTTAACAAAATAAAATTGTATTCCTAGCGAGCTGTTTATTTCGAAAAATTAAAAGTGGTTTTGACAACAAAATTGTCTTTCATAGAATTATTTAGTTATTTATTTATTTAATGCTCAGGGAGAAGTTCCCTAAAGCGAAATTATAAAATAGAAAATACAGAAAATATGTGTATTATAATAAGACAGTAATACTGATAGGCTCCTGAAAAATTGTTTCAAATACGCTAACAATAAAATAAAAAGAATATAAAATGAATAAATAAATGAGTAGGGTAAAGTGGAGTCGATAATTTTTCGCGTAGAATGAATATCGCGGGTGTTCGGGGTCGAAATCTCAATAGGAACCAAGTTATAATGATTTACATTCTGGAACATAATTCTAAAAGGACATTTTAATTTTTCATTTTTATGATATTTTTAAGTCGACTGGTTCAATTGTTCCGTGGTTTAGCTGATCCCCTTTTCCCCTAATTTCAATAAATAACTAATAACGAAAAAATATTCTAGTTAACATTGATACTCTTAGGTACACTTACCAAGAATGTTAAGAACTGTCCCAACAATGTCATTAATCCCAGTACCAGCTCGTTTTTCAGCAACAACCATGCTTGAAACAACTGGGATATTGCTTTGCTTCAAGAAATCATCGAGTACTTGCAGACAAGAAAATATACTTTGCTGCAACGTACCACCAATTACAACTTCTTTATGACATTCTTGCATGTCAGCAACAAGACCCACATCTCCAACTGCTCCCCATTGGACAGCCAATCCATGCAAACCTTCAGAAATTCGTTTTTCGCAAATTCTTTCCATGATGGAATTTGCCATGCCATAATTAGTTTGGCCAATGTTCCCACGGCCGCATGAAACGGAGGAAAATACAACAAAGTGTCGCAATTCTGGACACAATTTTCGAGATAACTCATCCAACTGTTTGGTTATACCAACTTTACTTTTAAAAGAATTTTCAAATGTCTCTGTTGTTTGGTTTTCAAACAAATTGTCGCTCAGTACTACAGCTAAATTAAAGATACCATCGACTGGTGCTAAACTGCTGGCTTTCTTTAAGATCGCTTCAGAGTTTTCACGTTTCCAGGCATCTTCTACGACCATAATATCTATTGTCACTCCATAATTCCTCCACACTGAAATGCGTTGTCTTTGGTAACCATTACTAACACCATTACGCGAAATTAGAATTAAATACTGCGCGCCTCGTAGAATTAACCAATCGGCAAGTTCCAAACCAAAACCACCCAAACCACCGAAGATGATATAACTACGGTCTCCGTAACAATAATAGCGAGGAAGTGCTATCATTGACGTTTTGAGCGGTTCCTCTTCCTCACGTATCTTAATTATGACCTGTACATAGAAATTAAGGTTTAGCTCTAGTTGTCGGGATCGAAATATTCGTTTTTTGAATTTCGACATATTTTTAAAGTGTCACATCTCGAGAAAATGTCCAGTAAAATTTAGAACTATTGAGGCATTTTTTATAAAGGTGCAATGCTATTCAGGTAGGGCCTTGAAAATGTACATCAAAAAAAGGTCGATATAATATACGATATCTCAAAAACTGTTTCATTCATCCAGTAAAAATTTTAAGAGTTTATTCTACACATGGAGGGTTGCTGAAGGAACGAATGAGTTTTTTTTCGATGTAAGCTTATTATTTTATTAAGAAATAACGAATTTTAGAGCTCGAATAAAGCGGTTTTTCAGTAAAACCACTGTTAAATAATAAAAATTCTGAAAAATACTTTGCTCATTCAGCACATAGCTCCTAACAGAATGATTTTTTTGGTACGTTTCAGATGGGACATTCTCAAATTTCTGGAGATTTGCTGTATCTCGTTAATTTATAAATATATCTTAACAAAAAAATGTATACATCAAGTTAAATACTTTTACTGTGAAATTAGGCTTTATTTTCGACTAAAAATTTCATTATTTCAAATGTAAAAAAAATTCTTAAATTTTATCTATGACAAGAGTCTGTACCCTTTTAAGTGAATAGCAAAGCTAGAAATCTACCAAGTGTCACGAGAAAATGTCCTTACCTTACCAATGTGTTTCCCAGCTGCCATGAATCTAAAAGCTTCCTTGACTTGGTCTTTTGGAAATACGGATCTTACAAGTGGTTTAACAGCACCACTTTTAATGCAATCAGCTAAGAGACATTGCAATGTTTTCTTGAACTCAAGATTGGCATCGAAGATAGCATCCAACATTACACCATAAAAGCTAATGCCTTTCGTGAAAACTTCCAAATCTAGGGTATTGTTAGCCGCAATATCGAATTTACCGATTTCAAGAAATTGTCCATTGTTAGCAAGGCAACGTACGGACGCTTGTAATTTTTCTTCAGCCAATGAATTCAATACAATATCAACTCCTTTTCCCTCAGTGTGCTGTAGAACCATTTGTTCGAAACTAGTGTCACGAGAGTTGCCAATATGATCGTCAGGAATTTGAGGAAAATGTTCTCGAATGAAACGCCGCTTTTCTGGAGTCCCGACTGTTGTAAAAATTTCGCATCCTTCATACAATGCTAAATTTATAGCAGCTTGCCCAACACCGCCACTACCAGCGTGTATTAAAATTTTATTTTCCTTTGTCATTTTGGCTATATAATATAGCGCATAGTAACACGTAGCGTAGACACATGGTACTGTCGCTGCATCTTCCAGAGTCCAATGGTCAGGGACCTCCCATGAAAGATCTGTGTCAGGAATACAGCAATTTGATAAAGCCGCGTCATTAACTAGTCCCATTATACGACGACCCGCGGCATTAACACCACTATATTCAAATCCGATAAAATTCTCTTGTTCTCTTCTCGAGGATCTCTGGATATTGATACCGAGTTTGCCACTAGCTAACATAATGTCTCGGAAATTAATTGATGCATAATATATGTAGGTGAGCTTTGAATTTTTTACTTTTTCGACAATGGGTCCTTCGAACCATCTGAGAGAATCCATATTCCCACGCGTTGTTTGATTGATCATAGCATGGTAAACTGGTTGTGGTATCAATTGTGGTGTTGGCAAATGTCTGTAAGAACCCCAAATGTTTCCTGGTCGCAAGACATTGAAGGCCAGATCTAGCTCTAATTGTTCAGCATAAAATGGATTTTCAAGGGAAAACTCAAGCGCTTTTAAATCTTGTATTAATACAACTCTGATGATACTTCCACCACTCTCTCTTCTAAGGCAATTGGCAAATCCTAATAGTCCACTTTCAACATCTTTTTCACTCACTAAATAAATACGAACATTTCTTCCTTGCATTTCTTTTCGCATAATATTTTGTAATTTCGGCACCCATGTAAAATCCTCATTCTTAATATGCACAGTGATTGCCTTTCTGGGTAGTTTGACTTTCTTACGTAAAAGTATCAGATGTTCTTTGCCAACTTTTCTTTGCGAAATAAGGCTTAACTGTTGACTGCTTAATATAGGTGCCAACTCAATATTATCTGTGTTTTCCCTTAACAAAATGAAACCATTGTCTTGAACACTTGCTAAAAGCAATCTCAATGATTTTAAGTTATCTTTTTGATGTAGAAGATTGTACCCAACAGCAAGTAGAACATTTTTATCCGTTAGAAGTGCGTTTGGTGGACAGAGAGAAATATTTTCCGGTATTGCATTTTCTTGAAACATATCAGTTGGTGATATGACAGTAATATTCGCCTCAACCAATGGCAAATTTTCAAGTATTTCCGATATCAATGGAGATGCTAACGATTCATGAGTGACGGTATCATTTTCTGAGACTAATTCAAGGGTTTTAATTTTTGGACTTGAACAATTTTCAAGCGCAATGTGCACTGCTATCTGAAGTGTTTGAGACAGTGAGGTTTCTGTTCGATCAATGTACGGAACAAATTTATATTGTTCCAGCACAGGATTATAAGCCGGTCTTTTACGAGCTATCATACTAGCGGTAAGACCGCGTATTCCTATTCCTCCTGATTCTATAGTATCCAGTTCATTGTCAACTCGAACGGGTAATACTAAATAAAAAGGAAGTGGTAGAACATTAGGATAAATTATTATACAAATTATTAATTATAATTATCATTATAACTATTAATACATCAATAATTGTTAATTATTAATTATTAATAATTATTATACAAATAAGAAACAAATAATATTCTTTCTTACATCGTGGAAATTCTTACAAAATTGTGAGATTTCGAATAACAAGTAGAAACAAAATATTTACAAGTAAAGGGATGATACAGGTTAATGAGAAAAATATATGGAGGCTACTTACTTTTTTCTTCCGAAGGCAAGCTTTGAATATCAGCTAAATGCTTTTTTACATCAATAACAATTTTGTTTATTTCCGTAGGAATTAATAATTCTCTAGTGTCTATGCCAAGTATTTTCATTTGTAACATATTATCCATAAAAGCTGCCCAATTGTTTTTCCACGAAATATGGCCTCTGGTACCCGATACAGAAGCAGATTCGATGGAACAGAATAAGCCTGAATAATTGTACCCACGTAATCTGAATTCTTTATATACATCTTTGGCCATCATAATTTCGGGTTCATCATTGGTATTTTCTTCAGATACTTCAAACTTTTCATTATTTGAATTCGAAGTAGCATAAATTTTTCCGGTACAAACTGCTGCACCACCCTCGATTATTTCAAAGATACCAGTTCCTACAAAATAACATCAAAACTTTCATTCTTGATTTTCTAGAAAACTTTGTTTGAATGTAAAGAATCAGACATGCAAATCGATTTTGCTATTACCCATTGGTTAACGCTGTTTTGTGATTAGCGTGGTACCAGTCAATTGAAAATGTAATTCTACATTAGGATGAAGAGCATTTTGCCAAAGTTACGTATATTTTTGTATATAACAGGCACGAAAATGATAAAAGGCGTTTATTCATCATCAAATAGTCCAACGAGACCAGAATTAACACTTTGCACTCAAAGTACTCGTTAAGGCCTGCCAAAGTTTGGCGTTTACAAATAATTTACAATAAAAATTTTCATTTACAGAATGTTTACGTAATGACAGTAATGAAATAACGTTAAAAATATCTTGATTTTTTATTTTTACATGCAAATATTAACTTCAGATGAATCACACATTACATAACTAGATACCGCAAAAAAATCCAAACTGCTGGAAGCTTTAGGTAAGAATAAGTCCGAGTGCAAAAAGTTAATATCATAATTAAAAAACTTAAAACAATAATACAAATAACCAGGTGCATAAAAACAAGATGCAACTCTATTTTTAAAACAAACCTTTTTGAATCGTCACTGCAAGTGTTATGGTGTTGTCATTTGAGACAGTTGTAGCTCTAAGGAATTTGACATTTTCAAAAACAACTGAAATGACAGTATATAGTAGTTGACCTCTTTCCATACCAAACGTTTGCCAAACTAAATCGAGGTAACCAGTGGCCGGTAATAGATTACGTCCATCAATAATGTGTCCTTTCATGTACTCAAAAGCCTCATCACGCGTGGTCACGTACATAATTCTTTCCCCAGAAAAACTTACGCCATAACTGCATGAAATAACATACCAATCCTTAGAATGGTCCCACTTGATGTAAGGTGCTATTTGAGGTGTGCCCCTGCTAACTGGATACGAAACTTTGGGATAAAGTTTCTGAATTTGAGGCTGGAAACCTCTAGTGTAAAGTTTTCCTAAACAGTTTAATACAACTTCAACATTATCTTCACGACCGCATATACTTATTGTTGTATTGGTGATGTGTGGTACCGATTTTCTTAAAACGGATTGTAAAATGCCATCTGGTGAAACCTCAATTACCACAGCATCTTTAGGTATCATGGCCAGTGTTTGTTCAAACAGCACAGGCCTCAGTAAATTGTAGGAATAATATTCAGCAGAAAACAAATGTGCCTTTGATGTCGACCATTCTGCAAGTGGTATTGCAGTACTGAGCCATTTTGAATGGCGTGGTTTCGGATCTGTTATCACTGTTTTCAACGAGGAGAGTAATTTTTGTTCAGCAACGGCCATGTATCGGCTGTGTAATGGGATACCACTGCTGGACAATTCATGCACAAGTATGTTCTTCGACTACAACCCAAAAATTATTGTTGTGTATTCAACAATTCGTATTTGTTAGTGTGGCAGCCTAGTAATTACGAATTTTTCTTTTCGCTGGCTTTAAATGAATAAAAATGTTTTGCTCTGTGTAAAAATTTCTTCAAAAAATCCACAATTACTTAGTTGCCGTCCTGATACTTGTAAGATTCACTTATTCTTGACTGAGATGTGAAATTAATGTTCGGAAAAAAGTAAGACCATCTTTTTTGAAGAGGCAGAGATTCGCTTATATTAAAAAATAGTCGCTCAATAAACTTACTTGCAAGTTAACCAGAAATGGTTTCACTATTTCAGCTGGACCGCTAATAACGGAACTGAATTCTCCATTTTGACATACAATTTCCACATTTGGTGGGCAAATATTTTTTAGATTGTTGTATCCGAGTACAACAATTGCCATTGAGCCACATATGACCTTGCTCTCGTTTATAGCTGATGCACTGTAATATGCTGCTAAAACTGTCTGTTCAATATCTAAACATCCACTCGCATAAGCGCAAGCGAGTTCACCGATACCGTAGCCAATGATTTTATCAGGAAGAATACCAACCAGTGAAAGAAGATCCACTAGACCAATCTGAAAGATACCATTTTACAGTTTCAAATAATATTGAGGTGTTAAGTGACTAAGATTTTTTTTTCCAACGCATCACTAATTTTTAAACTTAATTTTGACTCGCGGATAGACGTACAATCACTAATAGGCCATTCTTTCAAAAATTAGTAAAAAATTAACGGTGTATCGGGGAAGAAAATGGTACAATAACTCTTTTACTTTTAGAATTAATTTTCCTTAAACTTGCTGAACCCGAATTTAATTTCAAATTTTGATGATTCATAATGGTAGACGACAACAAAATGATGGATAAAATATATGAAAAAGAAATTTACCTGTACTGCTATAATACCAACAAATGAATTTACAACATTGTTGAAAATGACATCCTCTTTAGTAGTTAAAATTTCATAAATGTTAACTCCAAGAGGCTTTAAAACAGCTTCGCACGTTTTAATAGTTTTAGCGAATACCGGAAAACGTAATAAGTCGATTCCTATAGTTGAAAGAAATTGCGCATAAGAATCAATAAGTCCATATTACAGTAACAGAGTACCAAAAATAATTTTTACACTGATTGCATAAAGGAAAATGAAAAAACGACAAATCATTTTCTTGAGCCCAAAAGATTTAATAATAATTATTATCAATTTCATTAATATCGTGGACAATACGTACCCATGCCGAGCCACTGACATCCTATTCCAGAAAACACATACCAAATTTGATTTTTCGCACTATTGCCTTTTTGAATTTTTTTATTAACAAGTGGACAGTATGCACCTTCAGGTCCCACAATGGTATACCCTCGGTAGAGATGACCAGGGATATTGTCAGCATGGATATCATGCAATAAAGACACATGCTCGGCATTTACTGGCCTACTTTCAAGCTGTCAAAGAGAATATTAAAAAATATATATTTTCTATTATATTTATTTTCTCAACATTCAGACACTAAATTATGATTAAAATTATATTTTAGTTTCCAAGATCTTGCTGAAAACAAAATTACTGATTTTCCAAATTTTCCAATGCTTTAAAAATAACATGTTAGCATTCTAAGGAATATCGAACAATGTTTTCAGTATTCAAAATAGCTTTTCTTTCGTTCAATGAAAATTGATATACTTACTTCATCTAACAGACTACGGACTGCTTCTGCAGTTCGCCCAGAAACACAGACTAATCTCGGCAAATCGTCTTTCGGAAGACCATTGTTAACCATTTTTTTAGGATTCGATTTCAACAGAATGTGACCATTGGCACCACCAAAACCAAAGGAACTAGCTGCAGCGTAATCACGCTCCCATGGTGTCGGATTAGTAATTACTTGAATACGACCTTTTACTAAAGCATCGATAGTTCTTTTTGGTGTCTTGTAGTGCAAATTTGGTGGTATCAAGCCAGTTTCCATAGCAATAATAATCTGCATAAAACAAGATGATATTTGACATTTTGTAATTAAATATTGTAATTAAAATAATCTTAAAAGTTAAAGAAAATATTCCGTTGCTATGTAGGTATGTGTAAGTAAAAACTATTAAGTAAGCACAAGAGAATGTCAATCAAATATGGTTTATATTTCGTGCCATTTTGTATAAAATGGTGGTAGTTTACGAATTTTGACATCAGATCCTACGATGTATAAAACGAAACGACATATAAACAAGAAGAATACAAGAGTGCAGGTGGAAGCTGAAAAGATCAAAGTAGTACCGATCATGTTATTGGGTTATGGGTTCACGTGTTATTGCTTATTTGCGTCCATATATGAGTACAGGGTTAATCAGGTGACAATTTTTGCTCATTTGGATAAAATGAATCCGCATTTCAAACAACCGAATCATCAATTAGAAATTTAATCAAAATTTGCATTTGAATCCATGGGGCACTGGTCTCGTCATCCGTTCCCGCCAGATGCAATTAATTTGAACTAGGTACATTTGACTGAACAATTTCTTTTTCTCATTGTCAGCGTACTTACTTTGCCAACTGCACACATTCCACTGGCAGGTTCGGCATGACCAAGATTGGATTTAATAGAACCTATTTTAAGAGGTGTTGAACGTCCAGCACAAAGGACTTTATCAATAGCGTTGACTTCTTCAGGGTCACCTACTTTGGTGCCAGTACCATGAGCTTCCATATATGATACACACGTTGTTGGTACGCCACATTCTTCATAAAATTCACGCAAGAGGCAAGCCTGTAGTTCACTTGAAGGAAATGTTATACCATACTTTTTGAATCCATCGCAATTCGTTTTGGCGTGTACTAATGTTGCATAAATCCGTTTTGCATCTTTCGCTCTTTGGAGGAAAGTTACGGCTACGGTCTCACTCCGAGTGTAGCCATTGGCAGTATCGTCGAAAGATTTGCATTTGCCTTCTGGTGATAATAGACCTAGAAATTTAATGGTATATAAAATTATTTTTTATTATATATTTCCTCTACATTACTTGATACAAGTTGTTTATC
This sequence comes from Gasteruption jaculator, assembly GCA_949825005.1. NCBI lineage: Eukaryota > Metazoa > Arthropoda > Insecta > Hymenoptera > Gasteruptiidae > Gasteruption > Gasteruption jaculator. The sequence continues at coordinate 11,487,420 of OX463762.1, forward strand.
TTCCAATTGGATTTTAAACTTTGTTACTAATAGTTTTGGATACATTTTTTATTAATTTCTAATATACTTTTTGTTAATCTCGATGCAATTGTATGCAATTTCAAAATCCGGCAAATACCGGTTTGAAATTTTATTTAGTTATCAAATTTCGTACCAAGACGAGAAAATTGTAGAGATATGTAAGGATGGAGGCACAGGTTCATCCCTCCTACAATAGCTGCATCGCAATGTCCATTTTTTATTGCTCTGTAAGCATATTCCATTGCATAGAAACTCGAACTGCAAGCTGTGTCGATACTGAAAGATGGCCCAGTCACATTCAACCAAGAGGATATGCGATTGGCTGACATACCTCGGTTGCATCCTCGGATACCTTGTCCGTGTATCTGTTGTAGTTTAAAAAACCAAATATTAGATGTACGAATTGGATTTGAAGATATTTGAAAATGTTTGCAACAAAAATTAGAGGGTATTCAATATTTATTAATTTTACCAATAATGAAATATTTATTTAATTACTTTTGTATCTTCATAAATTAAGTTTGCTTCGGACTCCGAGAAAGATGTAGCTATAATTACAGCCGTTTTTGTATTACGTAAATGAATGGGATTGACACCAGCATCAACGAGGGCTTCGTACGTATGTTCCATTATCATTCTGCTTCCAGGGTCCATACCTTCTGCTTCATCAAATGTAATACCAAAATAGTCAGCATCGAATTTTTCAATACTATTCACTTTTCCTGTACGTTGTGGAACTTCGGGATGATCTAAAAATGTAAGTTTTTTTATTTTTAGCCGAATAAAATTTAGTAAGAAATCAATTTAGTAGGAAAATTAAAGAACCAATCAATGTCCCCCGAGAAGGGACCGCGGAGTGCAAAGGGTTAAAATGGACCCCTCTATGACAACTGTATGCATACATAATTATAAATTTCTGTTATACATTAATAAACACCAACCTAATTTCCAACGGCGTCCGTCGTCGGTGATGAGATCCTTTTTATTGAATAAATTTTTTTTATATTCATGCATATTATTGCATTCCGGGAATCTCCCAGATATTCCAGAAATGACAACGTCGTTATCTCGTACATTTGTATAATTCTTATCTGCAATGTCACTCATTTTAACGATTCTGAGTAAATCACTGAACAATTTAAAACCATTGTAGAAATTTGGGTGGCTTTTATATGCGTTGTTCCCCCCTACGTTCTTTATCACGCTTGCGTTAAAATTTCCATTCTGAAAGTTTAGTTCTGGGTGCGAAGTTCAGTTAATAATTTATAATGCATACATATTTAAAGTGTTGCAATTACCACACTGTTTATATTTTCTCAACTCTTTCGTTTCTTGAATAATGTAAAACGCATTGATTAGTTCACTTGCGCCAAAATTTATCGAATTTTCACGTGCGCTTCAGTTATTTGTTATTCCTTTAGTAGATGGTCAATTTTTTTCCTGTATAAACCGAGAGATACTTTGTGAATTTAACAGATTAACCTATTCGAGATCGATTGCATAATATGTGTGCAATTAATTTCCGAGGCTATAAGACCGGTTGCACACCAGGTGTGCAATAGTAGTAATGAGCAATTATCAGTTCGCTCTTGGGGACCTTGTTCGAAAAAAATCGCCGCGCCGTCTCGAATAGGTTAATACGTTAACTACCATGTCGGTCACCGGTAAGCGACGCTAAACTATTTCCGTTCAGGCCGCGCTGCTTATGACACATGCAATAGCGTATACCCTTGCGACCCAGGCGGCGTGAACAGGGATTCACGTAAATTTGATGTGTTAATGAAGAAAAAAACTGGGAACGATGATGATGATGTCCTGGGTGAGAGTCGATCCTACTATACCCCAAATACGGCTTTGTCGATGATTCGCTGACATGAGCTACGGGCACTTATGTACTGTTGGGAATTATGATATTGGCAGTTGGCTTTGATTGGCTATAGGGTCTGATTAGCTGTAGATTCACATTCATGCGCAAGGATGACGCCAAGAGTTTTTTAGACTTGCTGTTTGGACTGCCAGCTTTTCAGTTTCTACTAGTATTCTCCTATTTTTCTCGTTTATATATCGTTCCGTTTCACAAAATGTATAGGGAAAAATTCTATTGAGAAAAAACGGTCAAATATGATGCCCGCAGTTGGGAATTGTATCGACCAAACCGGATAAGTTATCTAACAACTTTTTTGGCGATTGTTATATCCTACAAATAGTAGAATTAATCTAATTTTCATGGTACGCATACTGGAGGCATAATGTCTCATAGATTTTTTTGAGCATATTGACCAATACTTCGTTGCGTCAAAGAACGTGCCTATGAATGAAAGTTTTATTGAGTAAATTAAATCAGTGTATTCAATCTGTCGATAATACCTACAATCCAAAATTGGTTGAAGTAACCAAATTTTACTTAAAAGCATATTGGGGGTGGAATTTAACATATTCCGAGTGTTCACCCTTCGGCCGGTAACGCAGATACTACGCTTCCCTTACAAATCCTACTTCCACAGTAAATTCTTTGGGTATTCTACCTTTTCTGGATGTTCCATCATATAAATCCAACGTTTTAGGCAATTATGTTACGTTACTATTATGCCAATAACAATAATGATTTTCATACCCTTGTAATCCTCGTAAGACCACATTTCTAAGTAAACGAATTAATTCGTTTACTTAGAATTAAGTAAAACGAAAGAATTCTCTCAAGACAGAACTCATACCTTATCCAGTTAGGATATATCTAAAGTATCATTCGCTGTTAATGGTGTGAGTTCTCGACACAACTCTTAGAAATAGTATTACCAGTAGGAAAAACCTGCTTTGGAAAACTCTGGAACCTATCGACTCCACAGCTGGTGAGACGAGACGTAGGTTATCTTGATAAAAATTGCTATGGCGACGGATGGCGCCTATTATTTACTCCTCTTGTATATACAAAGAACTTTTAACAGAGAAATACACATACGTGTGAAAAATCGTAATCAATAAATACTATAAATACTTATTTAATATAAAATGGACGGCTGTTTTGGCATAAGTGATGTAAGAGCATTGTAAGAATTAATAAATCCCAAAGATCATTTGAATTCCGATGATGGTGAGGATGATTTACTTCAAGCTGGAGCCAGGAAACTGGGTAAGCGTTTATTTCATTATATTGGTTTGGAAATAATATTGTTGCCGATGTCAATTTTATTTTCTTGCATTTACCACTTTGGGAATTTCTTATTTGGTAAATGTTTTGAAAATTTGTATGGAACATGCATAACCAGGTATTTTCGGGTATGTTCTTTCAGAATCTGATGTTATATAATTAAAAAGTATTAAAATAATATTGTCATAATACTTAACAAAAATATTATTGATCTTATACTTTGAACAATAATGCGATTTCTCTTTTATAATTATTCTGATAAAATATCAATAATAGTAAATAAGAAATAATATTTAATATTTCCTTTGCTTTCGTATTTTTGGAATTAGTTTGCCCATAATCGTTGAAAAACATTAAGTTAAAAAACATAGAAGTCAATTTATAATTAGAATTTGGGCGTTAGAGGCTTACGATATACAATTTTACATTTTTTAGGAAAATTATAGACTGTAATTTTTATTACATATATTTTTGCAAGGTCCAGGGGATAAAAGTGAGAAAACCACTCACAATTATTCAGGTCCACACTCCAGTTTGTGTTCGGACAAAAGTGATGACATCTGGCAACCTTCAGAAGTAAAAGCTCAATCAAGCGAAAATTTAGATCCACGTGAGGTGCCCGAATACGAAATGAAGTTCAAGCAGTCTGTCAGTGCTGAAGACATTTTTCTTGGGGTAACGTACATTTTATTTATTACAAATTATTATTGAACGTATTGCTATATAAATCTGCTTTTGACTGAAACACGGCTTGACTTTACGCGCGCTAAGTAATGTTGCAAGCGGTAGCACAAATGTAGGTACAAGAATAGCTTACAGCTCATGAAAATATACCGCGTTATCGTCATAAATGGTTAAAAAAGTTTTAGCATGTTACACTTACGTTCTACTATTTTATTATTCTATGCGTAATTTTTCCCTGTTGACAACTATATTGTAAGGGAGACCGGAATTATTTGGGCTGTCTCCAAAATCTTTAAATGCCGCTAATCTATGAGTTATTTTGATTTTTTGTAGTAATTATTGTGTTTTACTATAATATTACTGAAGGAAATTCCGAAGATATCGTTTTTTTGTGAGAACGTGATTGATTTCTAAACGGTAAGTATTATATTCTAAGTTAACCTTGCCGAAAACAATGCCCTTCTTGTTTTTATTTCATTTACACTATTTTTGTTACGACAAATGATCAAAGTACGAAAATTACAATGGAGTAATTTGAGCCACGTATGACATTGTGTTTTTTAAAGGTTTCGCGAAAACTTTCATATTTTAAGCAAAATGTTTTGTAAATATATTCGAACAAAGAAAAAGTGCCCGTGGAGTAAGTGAGAGCAACATTAAATGAAATTTAATTCATTCAAATTTAATTTATTCAACAAAAAATACGCACCTCTTAGATTTTTAAATTGTCAACACACATAAATTGCATCGAAATTGCAATAGGAGGAGGGATCCGGGGGGTAGGGGGATTGAGCTTTTACTTTTTTCGTAATTTAAAAAAAATTGTTATTTTTTGTACCCTGACTATATTCCTTCCCTATTGATGCAGTCTTCATTAAATTTTAAAAAATCTTGATATATTATTTATTTTGCCATGAAAATGTAGCTTGTGATTCTCAGAAATAACGGAAATGCCAAATACCCTACGCAACTGTTCCAATCGGTTATCGAGCAAGTTGGTAAGAAGTTTTTACTATCAAGAATTCGTTTTACATAATCTGAAGATTTGTAAAACTCTAAAAATTTCAATCGACCTCTGCTGGTTCGAAAGTAGTCTACTTTTAATTGGAGTGGTTTCTGGATGGATTTTTCTTAACCCTGCCAAAATTGCTCCGATTATCTGAGATATTCTCCTAGGTACGACAGAGGTATTTCCGTTAACTAGGAAATTTCTTAACTCGACAAAAATTCTCCTATTAACTGAAGATCCTTCTGTAAACGGCATATGATTAATGATTCCGTATTTCTGGGATAATCGTATCCCACCCCGGTTTTAGAATTATCACCGCAAATCTGCGGGGAATATCCCTGCCATGAGTTCCCAGAACCAACAGAGTTCTCAAATTTTTTCTATATGATGAAACAAATTATCGATTATCGAAGTGAGAATTATTTGTACCAATATTCCTCTTTAGGTGTTGTTGTCAATAATTTGACGGTCAAGCGGTGTATTTTGCTGCAAATATGATTTTACTTTCTCGATTTTTCTCGTGTTCACTGCAGGTGGAATAATAGTATCACATTGTCTTACTGGAAAAGCACATGTGCCATAAGTTTCTCTGATATTGACATAAGTTTGACATAATTTCAATGTGTTCCAAACTATTGCCACGTAAAGAATTAATTTCGAATTTTTCTAACTAATTTCACTTGATAATTATTCCTATCTTATTGCCGTCATTTAAGGAGGTACTACACCATTAAGAATTAACGATGAAAAAATTATGAAAATTTATATACTATAAGACATATGCATAAAAGAAGCTCTGTTAAATTTTTAGGAGGTGGGGTTAGCTATTAAGCTAGATATTAGTAATCATTTATTCGTATATTTAACACAGGCTCTTATGTAAAACTGCATTATGTGTAGTTATTTATATATATTTTAGCAATCGTGACGATGAAATCGGGATGAAACTTTTAGTGTAATAAAAGTAACGTTTAAGGATCAATTTACAAGTTGAAAAACATCGATTCATTGATTATTGATACATCAAAAATAATAATTTATGACGAAAAATAACATTGCATATATACTATTCAGCTATTAGAATTTGTTATGTTGGCAACACTGCAAAGATACAATCTCGTCCGCGTGAACTTATCTCTATAGTCCGTTATGCTTCTTGTGCGTCGTATATAGATTTATTTTTTGAAGAAAATGCTCGAGGATTCTAAAGAGGAAGAAAAACCCAAATTATTCTATTGGAAAGGTAAGAAAGTTTCGGAGAGAGTATATAATCAGAGACGCAAAAGCAACAGGCTTTAGCTAAGAATATTAGGAGTATTTACGGCACAAGAAACACGCATCCTAACCTGCAAACTGCAGTGTGTCCTAAGCTAAATTGCGCGCTTCGAAACATAGTACAGTGTTACCACAATCTGCCACATCAAAACTAGTCAAGAAGAAGACTAAAAAGAGAGCGTTTGTGTATTGACTCTATCAGTTGGTCCCATACTCCCTTAATTGCTTTAAGTGCTTTATCTGTAAGTTCTTCTTGCTTCTTTTTGAATGAAGGTGAAGATTTGTTCGTTTTCGTTGGCTGCAAAAATAACATAAGAGGCTTCAAAGGTAAAACATGAGCCAATAAAAATATTATCTGGGCTCTTGTCACTTTTTTCGTGCGTAAAAAAATATATTTACGTACATGTTTTGAATTTCTTCAGAAGACCCTTTGACAAATTCAAAGGTTTATTTTTATGCCATATAACATAGCCTTCGGTCTGGAGCGACTTGTACGTTTCCCCTTTATGCCTGTCGTTTTATGGTTTTTCAAGTACTCATATGGTCTGGTCTGCGCAACACATTTATTCTTTGGAGTTTCTCTAGCTCAAGGATACGTACATAAAAAAGGAGAGACATTCTTTTGCTTCAGTTTGCTCTGATGTCTAGATTTTTTTAGGATATCTTTTTAAATATATACTATTTTTACTAGGGATTAATAGGAATAGGAATTGATTTAATCTCATCTCTTATAACGAACGAGTTGGACTGTTCCGTTTGACTATATTTAACGATTCCGTCCATGTTTTTTGTATCTCTTATTATTTAGCTAAAAAGATAAAGGATAGCAAATCAATATTTGGAATTAAAGCGTTGAGGTTGTAGGGTTAGTACAGCGTATTCAGGTTCTTACCCTGATATTTTGTCATATCTGCTGTAAAACTTCTAATCTCCGGAGAACCCATTGTCCAAAAATTATTCTTTTCAATCACCCCATCAACGGGCGTTTCGATTACCTGAAAAGTATATATTTTCTTTTATTAAATCCAAATTTGCAAAATTTTCAATCAGTAAATTGTAAAACCCTACAACATATATAAATTGTATAAATATCGGAGGGGACCACTAATTGTAAGTCTGGGCTCCTAGTCACTCTCCTAAGAAGACGGACACGATTTTGTAGAGCTTTCAAGCAATCATTTTTATTCATTTCAAAGAAAGTACAGAATCACTGTCACTGGATAATACTAAGCTTCCTTTGTGGGATGTCATTAAAGGAAAACGACGCCGCAACAGTCTTACACGCCATCCTGCACACGTCGATTCTTGTAAAAGCCACAAATCAACAATGCGTCTATAAGGAACTGGATCACCCCTTTATAGCAAAATCCTGACTTAGCCCCAAGCGATTACTATCTGTCCTGGAAATTGAAATCAGGTTTGTGAGAGGAAAAATTCAAAATCGATGAAGGCCTGACACCTACGGTTTTAAGTCAGAATTCGAAATATTTATATGAAGATGTCAATAAAGACCAGAAATGAATTAATTGAAACGGAAGGAGATTATAGAAGTAGAGTTAGGGTTATTTATTTATCGCTTTTGGTCAAGTCCCCTAAAGCGCGGATATAAAATATACAGTATAATAACAATATGTTAAGTTTTCATTGAAGATAGACCCTTTAATTGCCTACCTACCATTTAAATTAACAAGTTACCTAAAAATAAACAGAAATATTTGAATAAGAGCAAGCACGAAAATAATGTATTGTTAAATAAATAAATTAAAATAATTTAATTTATCTAGATGGGTTTTAAGACACTAAGTACTTCATCGTGCGAGTGGTTAATGGTATCGGTTAAATTGCCATCAGAAAATCGAGAAAAAATTGAATTATTGGTAGAATCGGATGCAATCGATATTCGAAGCCCTAGGTATGCATTTGTCATGTGATGGCGAAAAGTTTCACTGTCAGAAACAAAAGAAAGCAGTGTGAAAAATTAAATTTACTCACCGTATTTAAAACACGTTGCATGCAAACAATTGCTAATACCTATTTACAATGTTTATTGAATCAATGTATAATGATTAATTTTAAAGTATAATGAATAATTTTAGGTATCGCCTGCACTTGCCAACGCCACATCCTGTCGATCCCAATGCGTCATCTGCAAAGTGGCATAATGAAGTGACAACATTGGAAATATGTTTAAAACTACAACGTGAACTGGATCTTATAAATTTTTAATTCGTAAGGAAGGAATAAAAGAAAATGACTTTTATCAACGAATAAATAAAGAGTACGCTAGTCTGCAATAATACTGTTATTTTCTTTTCATATAGGTAAAATATTCGTCACGTTTTTGCGATGTAAATAATTCCATACAAGATATTTTCACGTATATACAGATATTGTATATATTGTCTGCATATCGGTGCAAGGTTTACGTTGAATCTCTTCTAATAATTTTAGTAAATTATTTATCATGAGAGTTTTGGATGTTATTTATTTTGTGGTTTAAATTTTGTAGTAATTATTCGCATTATAATCATAATAACAAGTAGAGACTATACAGACGGAATTTAGTCTAGGACGAGACTTAGATTGGAAATCTATTCTAAATCAATCGAATTTTTATCGCAAGTCTTGTAATATCAAGTCAAAGCATTTTCGCAGTGTTGAGGAAAGGAGTAACACATACAAAGATAACCTGCAACCTGGATTCGAACCAGAGACTCACACTTGTCCTTATAAGGAAACATTTTCAGGTGTTCTCCTGAATTTTGATGTAGAGTTTGGGAATCTAAAAGACACGTTTTTTGTGTTTGCCACAAAAACGGTTTCAAGGGGTGGAATCACCTTCTTATGTTGGGTACCTCAAAAAGTGATAATGCAGTTTCACATAAACGGGATTATCCGAGTTTTAATGAAACAGAAACTAAAATACTTCTTATGAAAAGCAATGAAAAGTACATGTTGAATTTATGAAAAAAAAAACTCTAGTTTAAGGAATAAAGGAGGTAGTGCCTAACATAATTAAGGAACTTGGAACTTGTTCAAGTCCGTATTACATCTAGAATTACGTAATCCTATATAATTTTGCTCGGGAGTAGAGTTTCTTCTTGATAAAGAGACTCCTTTCACAGTTTTTTATTATCTTCGGAAAATGGACCTAGCTATTTAGTTGACTTGTAACCCAGTTAATCAATAATTAACACTGGGCAGTTATGAGAAAGAATTCATATTACCTTTTAACCCTTACCGCTCCGTAGGCTCCGCTACGGAGACATTTTACACGTAAAAGCAACTTTCTCGGAGTGGAAGGGGTTAATTTGAAAAATTTCTTGAATTATTTATTTTAGTTTAGGACCAACATATTGTGTCTCGCAGACAACGTCTTTATTGGACGCTAAATGTCATATTTACATAGGTCAACGGTTAAAAATATTTAAGCACATCATTGCTTACAATAAAAATGGATTCAATATTTATAGTTTTCATATTCTTCAGAAACAGTATTAAACTCAATGCTGTAATATGACTACTAAATGCAGTTTTGTGGTACATTTTGAAATTTTTCAGCCAAACAAAGTAGTTAAATCCGATAACAATAGACAAGTTCAAATTTTCCATTATATCCATATGATTTTTGAAAAACTTCGGCCAAATAAACTTGGGAAATCCGATAACATTAGACAAGTTCATTTTTTCCATTATGTCAATACGAAGTAATTACAAAATGGACACAATTTTTTCTGTTTACGTGATTGGAACCGGTATTGAACTTGTTGGGCCCCGAAAAATTCTGATGTTTGAGTATGATGTATAATTATTCATATTATTATTATGTAATCTGATCTCTACTAATTCATAATGCGGTAAAAATAAATGAAATTGTAAGATATTTATTGCTTATTGTTTGCGTTCGCGGCCCGACAAGTTCAATACCGGTTCTAATCGCGTAAACAGAAAAAATTCTTTCCATTTTGTAATTACATCGTATTGACATAATGGAAAAATCGAGGTTGTCTAATATTATCGGATTTAACTACTTTGTTTGGCTCAAGATTTTCAAAATGTACCATAAAATTGTGTTTAGTAGTCATATTTTTTAGATGGCACACTAATATTCTTTCACGTCCATTCTATCCTATAAACTATAAAAAATATGATGTATTCGTTTCTTATTACAATCATTTTTGATTTTGGGACGTTCTGTGCAAATTGGAAATTTTTAGGGAGTTGCTTTTTGTAGAGAGATCCCTTTTCATACATGAACTTGTCTCGATTTTTTTGCACCAGAGGTGTTTTTTAGGGGTCGCTTTCTCTTCAGGCATGAAGAACATCGCCCGCCATTTTGAGGGACGCTACGATAGAAACCGTTGAGGAAACTGTAGAACGGAATGAGTAGCAGTAAAGGTGCCAGCTTTTTTTTATTAATAATTTAATCAAATATATATATATATATCTATATATATATATATTTGATTAAATTATTAATAAAAAAAAGCTGGCACCTTTACTGCTACTCATTCCGTTCTACAGTTTCCTCAACGGTTTCTATCGTTAGATATATATAGATATATATCTAACGATATATATATATATATATATATATATATATATATATATATATATATATATATATATATATATATATATGTTTATCAAAGGAGACTTGTGAGGACCACATATAAGGGGCGTATACATACGTATACATTGATATACATTAATTTTCTGAATTTCAATTCATTAAAAATTTTACAACGTATACTCCAGAAACCTTTATACATTGGAAAAACTGTTTTTTTTATCAATTGTAACATATTGTGCCCAGTAATGTAAGGGAACTTTTGGAGCCCGCCTCGATGTTTTTGGAACTATTTGATTAACCCATTTGCATCATGCAACTGGTAATAAAAAATAATCGCAGGCTCGCGAAATATTCCGCTCTTGAATGCAAATAGGCTAATATAATTATGCGTGTTTTTTAATTACTAACATTCTAGGGGTTTAGGAATATTATTTATATATAATTTGCGTAAGTTATTGAGACATATCTAATTTTTATCATAATTTTTAAAATAGATTGTGAAGTGTAAGTACTGCAACAAAAAAATTTTATTGAAGTTGGTAAACAATGCATAATGATTATTATACCACTCATAATCTCTATTTATTATTATATTTGACATATGTATAGTAATTCATTCTTTAACAAATTTTACCGTGTATTTTAATGTTTACTTTTTCTTATAGCGTAATTAGTAAAAAAAATGTGGTGAAAACCATGAATAACTACTATTTCTGATATTATAGCTGAGTTTGTTAGTAACATATTCTAATTGTGCCCATAATTATGACAGTGGTCTAAGTCATATTTTGTTGTGTTCATACATTTAAAAAATTTGTTTTAAATTAAATAAAAAATGTTTTTACATTCTGCAACATTGAAAATTGGAGTTTTATTGGCCTTGGTTGATGAAAAAAAAAATGTATTGCAAGATAAAATGATGCGAGATAACTGAAAGTCTCATCTTTTTCAAATCTTGACTTAGACCACTTTCATAATTATGGGCACAATTAGTAATGTAAAGTTTTAGGAAAGTTGATATTTCGTGTTGGTGTAAATGATTGTTTCTTTACTGAATGAAAACAACATAAAAATATAATGTTATTTACCTATAAAGCACAAATTAAGATCACATATCGGACCTGATATATACCGATACATTCATGATATGTGTCGTATTAAGCATTTTTTTCATGTATGAGTACATCAAGGGACCGATAATAGAAACGTAAGAACGTTCTTAAGAATTGCAGCAGAAAATTATTTGTAATTTTTTTTTCTATGATGTTGATGGAAATAAAACGTCATGATATCTTCGCTAAAAGTACACATTATTTTCGCACATTGGACCTGATAAATACCAATACGTCCATGATACATATCATTATTTACGTGTATCTGCTATGTATAGGTACCTCAGAGGACCGAAATTAGTAACGTAAGGGTATTTGTTAGGACCGCAGTAAAAAATTAATTATTCAACACAATAAATTCTTTTTTCAAGAGTAAATTCAAAAGAATTTACTGTCTTTACATGTAAAGAGTTGAAAAAAAGAATTTACTGCGTTGAATAATTAATTTTTTACTGCGGTCCTCACAAATACCCTTACGTTTCTAATTTCGGTCCTCTGAGATACCTATACATAGCAGATACACGTAAATAATGATACGTATCATGGACATATTGGTATTTACCAGGTCCAATGTGCGACAATAATGTGTACTTTTAGCGAAAATATCATGACGTCTTTATATTGTTGCTTTACAAGCAAATTCTTTTTCAACTCTTTACATGTAAGCAGTTGAAAAAAAGAATTTACTGCTTTGAACAATTAATTATGTACTGCGGACCTCACAAATACCCTTACGTTTCTAATTTCGGTCCTCTGATGTACCTATACATAGCAGATACACGTAAATAATGATATGTATCATGGACGTATTGATATTTATCAAGTTTAATGTACGACAATAATGTTTACTTTTAGCGAAAATATCATGACGTCTTTATATTGTTGCTTTACATGTAAAGGGTTGAAAGTATGATATTTCGTGTTGGAGTAAATGATTGTTTCTTTATTCAATGAAAACAACATAAAAATATAATGCTATTTACCCATAAAGCACTATTTTTTTTACACAATCACCAACACATATCGGACCTGATATATACCGATACGTTCATGATATGTGTCGTATTAAGCATTTTTTTCATGTATGCGTACATGAAAAAAACATCAAGGGACCGATAATAGAAACGTAAGAACGTTTTTGGGAATTGCAGCAGAAAATTATTCGTAATTTTTTTCTCTATGATGTTGATGGAAATAAATCGTCCATGATATCTTCGCTGAAAGTACACATTATTCTCGCACATTAGATCTGATAAATATCAATACGTCCATGATATATATCAGTATTTACGTGCATCTGCTAT